>VMBQ01007431.1:14825-45427 GCA_007657795.1 Dreissena rostriformis | reverse complement strand
TGACTGGTGGTGGCCAATAACGGGGTCTGTCTGCCCATCTTTGTAGAACGCTTGGGCAATAACATCGAAGTGCGAAAACTCTGTCCGTAGTCATTACCCCGCCTAGAATGGCCGGTAGTGACGGCCCCGCGCGTTGCAATAGAATCCTCGAGGGTGCAGCTGTCATTGTTAATGCCGACCATTCATCCAACCATAAACAACTACTTAATAAAATGTCCCCATATCCATTATCACACAGAAATTTGGATATTATATTCGAATTGTTCTTCCGTTTGCCTTCTTGTAACAGTCTGCAGTGCCCTGGATATGCACATGGATCCATCCTAAACAGATCTATGTCACCTGGGATGGTGTGAAGTTTGATTCCAGCTTCAACGCAGAGGACACCGTTCATAATGAATAAAATATCATAATCACTTTCATAATAGCAGGTAAGTCCCTCTGCCTTGCTGCCAGCTGTGATAAAAGTGAAAAGCCTATCCATCTCCTGGTACTTCTCTACACGCTTTCGTCTGATCACCTCGCCGTATCCCAGCCTTGTCATTATAGTAGAAATCTCCAATGAAAGACCTTCCACATGATTCTGAAAGCAACATAACACGATTGTTAAGTCAGTTTAGATGCCATAATATTTTATTTTAATAATACATACATTTCTTACTTTGCATAAATATGGTTTCATTTAAAAATAGTTTTGTTTATGTATAAAGAAGTCCAATGCCTTTTAACACACGATAAGACTGTTGTACTATTGAATAATACGATAGCAATTGCGAGTACAAATAGATGAACCATGCTGTATTGTAGTAGACAATTTAATGCAGTGAATAACATACGTTTACATAACGATTCATAAGAAATGCCGATAGACAGACATACACACATTTGTAGTTTTGTTACTTATAATACGTATATTGATATTATACATTTCAACAGTTGAACGAATATGTTGTATTTGTTTTGTTTAATAACGTAATTCGATGCTATTGTGAATATCGGACTCCCCAACCAGGTAATAATATGCCATTGTAAACATAAGTCACCCCACCCAGGTAATGATATGACATAGTAAACGTCAGTCGCTCCCACCCAGGTAATGATATGACATTGTAAACATCATTCGCTCCCACCCAGGTAATTATATGACATTGCAAACATCAGTCGCTCCAACCCAGGTAATAATATGACATTGTAAACATCAGTCGCCCCCACCCAGGTAATGATATGACATTTTAAAAATCAGTCGCCCCCTTCCAAGTTATGATATGACATTGTAAACATAAGTCGCTCACACCCAGGTAATGAAATGACATTGTAAGCATCAGTCGCTCCCATCCAGGTAATGATATGACATTCTAAACATCAGCCGCTCTCATCCAAGTAATGATATGACATTGTAAACATCAGTCGCCTCCCATCGAGGTAATGATATGCCATTATAAAGCTTAGTTGCTCCCACCCAGGTAATGATATGACATTGAAAACATTAGTCACCTCCCACACAGCTTATGATATGACATTGCGAACATCAGTCTCCCCCATAAAGGTAATGATATGACATTTTAAACATCGGTCGCCCCCACCCAGGTAATGATACGTCTTTGTAAACATCAGTCGCTCGAATCCAAGTAATGATATGACATTGTAAACATCAGTCGCTCCCACCCAGGTAATGATATGACATTGTAAACATCAGTCGCTCCCACCGAGGTTAAGGTATGACATTGTAAATATCAGTCGCTCCCACCGAGGTTGAGGTATGACATTGTAAACATCAGTCGCCCCCACCCAGGTAATGGTATGACATTGTAAACATCAGTCGCCCCCACCCAGGTAATGATATGACATTGTAAACATCAGTCGCCCCCACCCAGGTAATGTTATCACTTTGTAAACATCAGTCGCTCCCAACCAGATAATGATATGACATTGTAAGCATCAGTCGCCCCAACCCAGATAATGATATGACATTGTAAACACCAGTCGCCCCCACCCAGGTAATGATATGACATCATTAACATCAGTCTCTCCCACCAAGGTAATAATATGACATTGTAAACATCCGTCAATCCCTTTCAGGTACTGATATAACATTATAAACAGCAGTCGATCCCACCAACTAGGTTATGGTATGACATTATAAACAGCAGTCGCTACCATCCAGGTTATGGTATGAGATTATAAACATCAGTCGCTTCCATCCAGGTATTGATATGAAATTGTAAACATCAGTCCCTCCCACTCAAGTAATGACATGCTATCATAAACATCAGTCTCCCCCACCCAGGTAATGATATGACATTGTAAACATCAGTCGCACCCAACCTGGTAATGATATGACATTGTAAATATCAGTCGCTCCCACCCAGGTAATGATATGACATTGTAAACAGCAGTCGCATGTATCCAGGTTATGATATGACATTGTAAACATCAGTCGCCGCCCCCGCATCCAGGTAATGATATGGCATTCTAAACATCAGTCGATCCCACCCAGGTAATAATATGACATTGTAGACAGCAGTCGATCCCACCACCCAGGTAATGATATGACATTGCAAACATCAGTCCGTCCCACCCAGGTAATGGTATGACATTGTAAACATCAGTCACACCCACCCAGGTAATGATATGACATTGTAAACATCAGTCGCTCCCACTCAGGTAATGATATGACAGTGTTAACATCAGTCGCTCCCACCCAGGTAATGATATGAAATTGTAAACAGCAGCCGCATGCACCCACGTAATGATATGACATTGTTAACATCAGTCGCCCCCTCCATGCATTCAGGTAATGATATTACATTGTTAACATATGTCGATCCCACCCAGGTTATGATTGACATTGTAAACATCAATCGATCCCACCCAGGTAATGGTATGACAATGTAAACATCAGTCGCTCCCACCCAGGTAATTATATGACATTGTAAACATCAGTCGCTCCCACCCAGTAATGCTATGACATTTAAACATGAGTCGCCCCCCCACCCAGGTGATTCTATGACATTGTGAACATCAGTCACTCCCACCGAGATAATGATATGCCATTGTAATCATCAGTCGCTCCCATCCAAGTAATAATATGACATTGTAAACATCAGTCTCCTCCCAACGAGGTAATGATATGACATTGTAAAGCTCAGTCGCACCCACCCAGGTAATGTTTTGAAATTGTAAACATCAGTCGCCTCCCACCCAGGTAACTATTTGACATTGTAAACATCAGTCTCCCCCATAAAGGTAATGACATGACATTTTAAACATTTGTCGCCCCCACACAAGTAATGATAAAACTTTGCAAACATCAGTCGTCCCCCACCCAGGTAATGATATGAAAATGTAAACATCAGTCGATCCCACCAAGGTTATGATATGACATTGTAAACATCAGTCGCCCAAACCAATTTAGTGATATGACATTGTAAAGAACAGTCGCCCCCACATGACCAAGGTAACGATATGACATTTTAAATATCAGTCGCTCTCACCAAGGTAATGATATGACATTGTAAAGATCAGTCGTTTCCAGCCAGGTAATGATATGACATTGTACACATCAGTCGTTCCCACCCAGGTAATGATATGACATTGTAAACATCATTCGCTCCTACCCAGGTAATGATATGACATTGTAAACATCATTCGCTCCCGCCCATGTAATGATATGACATTGTTAAAATCAGTCGCCCCACCTAGGTAATTATATATCATTGTAAACATCAGTCGCTCCCACCGAGGTTAAGGTATGACATTGTAAACATCAGTCGCTCCAACCGAGGTTGAGGTATGACATTGTAAACATCAGTCGCCCCCACCCAGGTAATGTTATCACATTGTAAACATCAGTCGCTTCCACCCAGATAATGATATGACATTGTAAGCATCAGTCGCCCCAACCCAGATAATGATATGACACTGTAAACACCAGTCGCTCCCACTCAGGTAATGATATGACATTGTTAACATCAGTCGCTCCCACCAAGGTAATAATATGACATTGTAAACATCCGTCAATCCCTTTCAGGTAATGATATAACATTATAAACAGCAGTCGATCCCAACAACAATGTAATGGTATGACATTATAAACAGCAGTCGCTACCATCCAGGTTATGGTATGAGATTATAAACATCAGTCGCTACCATCAAGGTATTGAAATGAAATTGTAAACATCAGTCCCTCTCACTCAAGTAATGATATGCTATCATAAACATCAGTCGCCCCCACCCAGGTAATGATATGACATTGTGAACATCAGTCGCACCCACCCTGATAATGATATGACATTGCAAACATCAGTCGCTCCAACCCAGGTAATGATACGACATTGTAAACAGCAGTCGCATGCATCCAGGTAATGATATGACATTATTAACATCATTCGCCCCACCCCGCACCCAGGTTATGATATGGCATTCTAAACATCAGTCGATCCCACTCAGGTTATGATATGACATTGTAAACAGCAGTCGATCCCACCACCCAGGTAATGATATGACATTGTATACATCAATCCCTCCCACCAGGTAATGGTATGACATTATAAACATCAGTCGCACCCACCCAGGTTATGATATGACATTGTAAACATCAGTCGCTCCCACCCAGGTAATGATATGACATTGTTAACATCAGTCGCTCCCACCCAGGTAATGATATGACATTGTAAACAGTATCCGCATGCACCCACGTAATGATATGACATTGTTAACATCAGCCCCGCTGCATTCAGGTAATGATATGACATTGTAAACATCCGTTGATCCCACCCAGGTTATGATTGACATTGTAAACATCAGTCAATCCCACCCAGGTAATGTTATGACAATGTAAACATCAGTCGCTCCCACCCAGGTAATTATATGACATTGTAAACATCTGTCGCTCCCATCCAGGTAATGATATGACATTGTAAACAGGTGTCGCATGCACCCAGGTAATGATATGACATTGTAAACATCAGTCGCGCGCCCCTGCACCCAGGTAATGATATGAAATTGTAAACATCAGTCGATCCCACCCAGGTAATGATATGAAAGTGTAAACATCAGTCGATCCCACCCAGGTAATGTTATGACATTTTAACCATCAGTCGCTGCCACCCGGGTTATGATATGACATTGTTAACATCAGTCCCTCCCACCAAGGTAATAGTATGACCTTGTAAACATAAGTCGCTCCCACCCAGGTAATGATATTACATTGTTAACAGCAGTCGCTTGCACCCAGGTAATGATATGACATTGTAAACATCAGTCGCTCCCACCCAGGTAATATTATGACCTGGTAAACATCAGTCGCTCTCACCCAGGCATGATACTAGTATTACATTGTAAACAGCAGTCGCTTGCACACAGGTAATGATATATCATTGTAAACATCAGTCGCTGCCACCCAGGTAATGATATGACATTGTAAACAGAAAACAGAAATTTATGGAAGCAAACACTGCATGTTTGAAACATAACGTCGGGTTATTCTGGTAAGGATTGCATACCATGAAAAGGTAGCTAAAGACCTTATATTACGTCCAACATCACTATTATACAGAAAGTGCAGTAAGTCTTACTCGAAGTTGTCATATATAGGGATATTAAATTCAGTTCTGTCTGTTACTGCAACTAAACTCAATATGAACAAAATATGTTGTACAAAAATATAATGTTTCCCTAACTGTTACGTTAAACAAATATGTTAAGGGAATTTCAATGATCAACATATAGAGGTTATGTTACAGACCCACTTTCAACAGGCCGAAATACCATAAACTACAGCAATAAAGGAGAAATGAAAGCAGAAATTAACAATTATGGTCGTGTCTGTTTGTGAGTGAAACTGAAGTTAACAAAATGAAACAGTGATTAATATCATTTCACGTATGTGTATTGAGCCTCTTATTCGCTTTGTTGCATCTAAATCAAGACTTTTACACCATTTACAGCTTATGGGATATGTTTAAAGTATAAACAAGCTTTCAACGTATGTGTGAACTTCAAAAATTTAAAATTTTACGTTTTTATGTCATGTTGTTTCTGAAATAAATAACATATTTTTAACTGCATTCAATGAATGGGAATATCTGCATTTGACGTCCAGTACCAACTTCCTGTTGCAATTGTTATATATTTTATTTACCAAAACAGCAGTTCTTAAATATCATTGCATATAAAAAATATAACAACTTGATAACAAGATATTTCAACCTGAGATATGACCGGATTAATGGATTCGAAATTATGACGATAGTTCGAAATACCGTACTTCGAATTAAGTATAAATTGTTTCATTAAGTAAGTAAAATCGGGGCGGAACAATACTTCAAAACAAGTATGGACTCGGATCGTCTGTAGGGAATTACATCGGGAATGTACAAATTGCATCCACCACATGCTCACGTTATAACCGAAACCCCGTGTGAAACGTCTTTTTAAGTCTTATTGATCATAGACAATTTTGTATCATATACATGGAGCTGTATGAAATGTTACTATAATAATGGGTATTTTCCACTAAAATACCAGCTACTGGATCGGATTTCCGAATTTCAATGTGTAAAATAAATACGGAATATTACGCTAGTCATTTGTTCCATGTGTCTGTATTTGTTGAGTGGCTTGTGTGATGACGTATCTCACGAGAGGCGGAGCCTCGAGTGTGATACGAAATAGCGCAAGCCACGAGACTGAAACAAACACTTGCAACAATTGACTTGCGTAATATTCCTTTTATTATATACAACTTTGCATCATTTAAGTTACAAAAATGAGTTTAAGCGTTCATATATAACCAAGAATGCTCTTATAATTTTCAGCATTCAAAGTGACGTCATTAAAAGTAGTCCGGCTAGTATGGTACATGTAGTACGGAATTGGAAAACTAGCGAGTAGCATAATACATGAATTATTTATGGGCAGTTGTATTTTACCGATTGATACAACTTGTAATTTTATGGAACATAAAGCAGGTGTATAATAAATTTCCATATTCAACGGTTGGCAAAGCGGATTTTATCGTAATTATCCGTAATGATCCGAGCACTACTGGGTGGGGAAGGTATATTCTTATACGCGCACATAACTGTCCATGTACCGATTTCAAATTAATATGTTGTTTTCTAGACTATTTTCCAATATTTTATTGTTATGAGATATTGATAAAAGGAATATTGCAATACGGTGGTGTTCAGGTGTGTTGTGTCTCACTCGTTTATTGTGTGACATCGAATTCTTATGCCTTTCGGACTCGTGAAATAAAACGGCACACTATCAACTCGTGCGATATAACACACAGGAACACAAAAGTCATGTTATATTTCCTATATTGGAAAGTTTTAACATTTTTATTTCACAACTTGAATATAAAAACTTTAAAAGNTTTTGGTAGGTTATAGTTTTGTTTGTTCGGTGTATTTCAATAAGTGTATGTGAACGTAACGAAGTAAAGTACCGGATACTGAAATTTAGTTATAATTTATACACAGAGCCTTTTGTTGCAAGGTTTACTTCTGCATTCTACAAAAATAGTCTAAAAACGTCCCACAACAACTAAATCAACTGTAACAAACTTTGACCTCATTATGTTCATTATTTTTCATCTCCCTATCGACACGTTACATATCTAAGATAGTTCGGTCATAGTTTGCTAAAGCTGATATAGTTGACAATGCAATGCCCAAACCATGCACGTACTCTTAGTTTTGTTATCGTTGTACACGACGCCACACGTTCACTATACGATACCCCTACTTGTCAAGTGTAGCAGGGACATTTCACGACATACATGAACACAAATCGGAAGTCTTCTATTTATAACATCATCACAGTTACATCCTCAACGACAATTTCCTAGTTTTAATTTATATTCAAAGTCATTTAATTTAAGTACTGAACAAATGTTTATTTAACTATAATATATTATATTATATAATATAATTGCCAAATTCACTATTCGTCGTCAATTCTTGTGGCGTCCATATGCTTGAAGATCTGGCAATAGAAGCGTACATTGCTGTGGCATTCATATTTGTAGCTTACACGTATAATTCAAGTTTGTTTCGTGATCGTTTACATGTAAGTGGCAAATGTGCGGTTAAAACAACGTGTGCCTGCACGCGTTTAACCGTGGCATTTTAAAAGTTAACTTTTTTTTCCGGTCACTGTTGGCTGTAATTTGGTGCGAATTTAAGCATCGTTAACATTGTTCGCGATTATATTGCGATGCTTTCGTGCCGAGACCGCCCGCACACATTGAGTTATCTAAAATTATCGAATTTCCGTGAGACTGTTTTGATTCTATGTAGGCTCCGTTCTCACAATGATCGGAGTTACGTACTTAACGAGGTCGCGTGTCCTCCGCGAGAGAAGTTGACCGCACGATCATTCCATAGTACGACCGGACATTGTTCAGTGCTACCTGACATTATACTTACCGGCTACTAGCATCTCTTTCTTACGTTTTAAAGCTACTGTACATACTCATTGTAAAGTCTTTCGCAAAGAAGGTTTTTAAACATGGTTAACACTAATTGTTGATTTTATAATACAAGCAAAAATTTTAACACAACTATAGTTTAAATCAATATAAACATATTTTAATATGCATGAACTAAATCATAATGACAAAATGCAGTACATCAAACTATATAATTAATGGCCGTATTGCTGCATACACACTTTGACCCCATTAAGTTCATTCTAATTCATCCCCATATCGTCCCGTTAAATAACTAAGATTGTTCGGTCAAAGTTTACTATAATTTACAAACGTGTGCATCCGATATGATACTGAACAGAGCTTATGGTATCACTATGAGTCCGATTCTGTGTCATTAATTTAAGATATGGTTTACAAGGTCATGTGAGATAGGTGCGTTTGAAGATAATTCAAAATCGCAAAGTGACACAAAGGGACTCTTACACGAAAAATTGCCTTAATGTCGCTTTCAGATAGAGGCCCCAGGTTCATAACGGACCTATGTGCTAATGTAATACTGAAAGGGAACGATGTTTCATTAAACGGGTCTAATGTCAAGACAACATAGTATTGGTAGTATGAATGAATCTTTGGGTACACAATATTAGTCGGAGTTTTACAAATCAAAGCTTATTTAAAAACAAAGAGAGTATTCCCCATTTTGCTATTTAAAAAACACAAGTTTGAACGTGCAAACACTTGTTTATATTCAATACTCAATCGTTTGATTTAGCTCTATGAAGTACTTGAAGTAACATGACAAAGATAACATATCCCTCTCGAATGGATAACATTTGTATAACTCAAGATAACTTTACTTAAATAAGGAAAGTTAACATTTGAATGGGAGGCAGTTTTACACAATGTGAAATTGTTTTGCACAAGATCAATTTGACTTAAGCTTCTGAGTTATAAGTTCGATTTGTTAACAAAGTACATTAGCACATATAACATTTTGTCTACAGCCATGACTAATTTCATACGTTAACATGTTTCATTTTACCTTAAACAAATGATACAAACCAACAAGCATATAAGGTTGTGTAATACAAAACCCTCATTGTCGATTTCAAGAACATTAAAAAAAAATGAGTTCTAAATTTAAACGATGGTTTGACCATCTACATGCATAGTTATTATTGATCAATGATTATTTAATATAAGATTGTTTTAAAGAAATACACTTATAAACTAAGATATACTATAATTAATATACTTACGGAACAACGTTATCCGAATGGAAACCTATATTGTGCAATAACCTCGTGAAACTACTTCCGTCCATGTGATTTATCCATTCTTTAAATACCTAGGTATGTTTATCTAATCAACAATAAATTAATCAAAGCGCTGTAAATTATAAAAGTATCTATATGGTGTAGAGTTATAAAATACACATAATGTAATACTTTTGCTGCACCAGCAGGGGAGAAAACCCGGAATTTGCTTTTAATGGGTAGTTATAAGAAACATCCGGTACATTCAATGTTAATGATATGAAGCGTTGTAATCTCAGCACACAAAGGGCTTATGTTTTGTCTTAAATAAATGAAGTATTACAGGAGTAAAACAAGAACTTCTCTTCTGAAAAAAGTGTATGTAGTTTCATTATTACTATACAGCAACACCTTCTATTAAAGCGACAAAGCGATGTGTAATTCAGTAGTATATTTTATGAATAAGTTTAGTTAAAACAAATTGAATGGACGCTTAACAGAAATGTCTCATTTGTTTAAACGATACTTAACTATTAATTCGTATGATTATAAAAAGTTTTCACGGGGACTATTAGCATTCGCAGGAAAATGATTTACAGTAATTACATAGGTAATATGAAATTAATTGTACCGCTATAAGCAAGCGCACTATCGATAACGGAACAAAAGTGTAGTACACTTCTTATTGTTATTATTCTTATTAAAGAAGGCTGCTTTTTGTAGGCGTATTTTCACATTTTTATACAGGCGTATATCGAAAATTGTTTTCGGCATTGTATATATTGTTGTTTTTATGTATGTCTAGATATGCACAAAGAATCACAAACACAAACACACACTACGATTGGATGTTTTTTTCTTATAGATGTTTCGTAGATAAGATATATTTGAATTAAAGACAATTTTCTACTCATTCAATGTAAAACCATAGTGCGGCCAATAGCCAATAGGCAGAATGACTTTGACCGTCTTGGATTGAGTCGTCTTAACCCGAGCAAAAACAAGATATAACAACAACATAAACAACATTAAGAACACGGTCGCACAAAATTGACACGCATATTTGTTATCGTTACCAATGTGAACACAAAAATGCATGCTCTTAAAGATGTAGAACGATACAAATATACGATGTAAGAGTGTTGTGAAAGGGATTACTCATAAGTATTACTTGTTGTCTTCTCTTTTTATTCAGAAATATCAACTCATTTGATTTGGAAAAGTGGCTTGGAAAGTACACATGTGGATTATTGAACGCTAAGAACACAATTTTAATAAACATTCATGTACTCCTGATTTTTAGTTTCCACCAAGACGATTAGCTCCTTTATGTTTTTATTAATATCCTCCAGTCACATGTGCTCAAGATAATCGAAGAAACTCCAAAGCATCAATGTTAAACAGGCACGGCATTTTATGATTTTAATATTTTCATTAACAATAGTTATGACTTGTTACTTGTAGGTTTTAGAAAAACAGTAATGTATCTTTACTTCTTGCTGATGATTGACTATGAACAGTAACACGAGATACGTCAACAGTATTTGTAAAATTAATTTTAAATTTAAAGAAATAGACAGTAGTCCATAGTCAGACTAGCAAGAAAGCTAAATGACTTCATACACCAATTAATTTCAATATTTAATAACTGACAATTTACAGTTACTTGTTTTAGTATAACCATCAGATCATGAACTGCAATTCCATCCGCGATTATCCTTTGTCGTAAGCANGCTAAACTACAGCATCGGCTCTAGGTAAGCGATAACGACCTCATCCTGCTGAATCACAACATTGGCTTTGGGTAAGCGTTAACGACCTCATCCTGCTGAACAACAACATCGGCCATGGACGAGCGATAAGGACCTCATCCTGCTGAATAACAACATCTGCTCTGAATGAGCGATAACGACCTTATCCTGCTGAACCACAACATCGGCTCTATGTAAGCGATAATGACCTTAGCCTGCTAAACCACAACATCGGCTCTGGGTGAGCGATAACGACCTTATCCTGCTGAACCACAGCATCAGTTCTGGGTAAGCGATAACGAACTCATACTGCTGAACCACAATATCGGCTCTGGGTAAGCGATAACGACCTCATCCTGATGAACCCCAACATCGGCTCTGTGTTAGCGATACTGACCTCATCCTACTGAACCACTACATCGGTTCTGGATCAAAGATAAAGACCTTATCCTGCTGAACCACAACATCGGCTCTGGGTAAGCGATAACTACCTCATCCTTTTGAACCACAATATCGGCTCCGGGTAAGCCATAACGACCTCATCCTCCTAAACCATAACGTCGGTTCTGGGAAAGCGATAACAACCTCATCCTGCAGAACCACAACATCGGTTCTGGGTAATCTATAACAACCTCATCCTGCAGAACAACAACATCAGTTCTGGGTAAGCGATAACGCCAACCTCCTGCTAAACCGCAACATCGGCTCTGGGTAAGCGTTAACGACCTCCTCCATCTCAACCACAACATCTGATCTTTGTCAGCGATAACGACCTCATCTTGCTGAACCAAATTATCGGCTCTGGGTAAGCGATAATTACCTCATCCTGCAAAACCACAATATTGACTCTGGGTTAGCGATGACGACCTCATCCTGCTTAACCACAACATTTGCTCTTGGTAAGCGATAACGACATCATCCTGCTGAACCACAACATCGGCTCTGGGTAAGCGATAACGACCTCATCCTTCTGAACCACAACATCGGTTCTGAGTAAGCGATAACGACCTCATCCTGCTGAACAACAACGTTGGCTCTGGGTTAGCGATAACAACCTCATCCTGCTTAACCACAACATCGGCTCTGGTGAGCGATAACGACCTCATCCTGCTGAACCACAACATCGGCTCGAGGTAATCGATACCTACCTCATCCTGCTGAACCACAACATCGGCTCCGTGTAAGCGATAACGACCTCATCCTGATGAACCACAAAATCGGCTCTTGGTAAGAGATAACGACATCATCCTGCTGAACAACAACATTGGCTCTGGTAAAGAGATACAGACCTCATCCTGCAAAACCACACCATCGACTCTGTATAAGCGATAACAAACTCTTCCTTCTAAACCACAACATCGGTTATCGGTAAGCGATAACGACCTCACCCTGCTGAACCACAACCTCGGCTCTGAGTAAGCAATAACGACCTGACCTTGCTGAACCACAACATCTGCTCTGGGTAAGCGATAACGGCCTCATGCTGCTGAACCACAACATCGGCTCTGGGTAAGCGATAACGATCTCATCCTGCTGAACCACAGCATCGGCTCTAGGTAAACAGTAACGTCTTCATCCTGCTAAATCACAACTTCGGCTATTGGCAAGCGATAACGACCTCATCCTGCTAAACCACAACATCGGCTCTGGGTACGCGATAACGACCTCATCTTGCTGAACCACAGCATCAGTTCTGGTGTAGCGAAAACGAACTCATACTGCTGTACCACAACATCGGCTCTAAGTAAGCGATAACGACCTCATCCTGATGAACCATAACATCGGCTCTGTGTTAGCGATACTGACCTCATGCTGCTGAACCACTACATCGGTTCTGGATTAGAGATAACGACCTTATCCTGCTGAACCACAACATCGGCTCTGGGTAAGCGATAACTACCTCATCCTTTTGAACCACAACATCGGCTCCGGGTAAGCCATAACAACCTCATGCTGCTGAACCACAACGTCTATTCTGGGTAAGCGATAACAACCTAATCCTGCAGAACCACAACATCGGTTCTGGGTAATCGATAACAACCTCATCCTGCAGAACCACAACATCGGTTCTGGGTAAGCGATAACGCCAACCTCCTGCTAAACCGCAACTTCGGCTCTGGGTAAGCTATAACGACCTCCTCCATCTCAACAACAACATCGCATCTTGGTAAGCGATAACGACCCCATCCTGCTGAACCACAACATCCATCTCATCCATCTAACCCACAACGTTAGCTCTGGGTAAGCGACCTTATCCTACTGAACCGCAACTTTGGCTCAGGGTAAGCTATAACGACCTCATCCACCTTAACCACAACGTTGGCTCTGGGTAAGCTATAACGACCTCATCCATCTAAACCACAACGTCGGCTCTGGGTAAGCGATAACAACCTCATCTTGCTGAACAACAACATATGCTCTGAATAAGCGATAACGACCTCATCCTGCTGAACAACAACGTTGGCTCTGGTTTAGCGATAACAACCTCATCCTGCTTAACCACAACATCGGCTCTGGTCGAGCGATAACGACCTCATCCTGCTGAACCACAACATCGGTTCGAGGTAATCGATACCTACCTAATCCTGCTGAACCACAACATCGGCTCTGGGTAAGCGATAACGACCTCATCCTGATGAACCACAACATCAGCTCTTGGTAAGAGATAACGACATCATCCTGCTGAACAACACCATTGGCTCTGGTAAAGCGATACAGACCTCATCCTGCAAAACCACACCATCGACTCTGTGTAAGCGATCACGAACTCTTCCTTCTGAACCACAACATCGGTTATCGGTAAGCGATAACGACCTCACCCTGCTGAACCACAACATCGGCTCTGAGTAAGCGATAACGACCTGACCTTGCTGAACCACAACATCTGCTCTGGGTATGCGATAACGGCCTCATGCTGCTGAACCACAACATCGGCTCTGGGTAAGCGATAACGATCTTATCCTGCTGAACCACAACATCGGCTCTAGGTAAACAGTAACGTCGTCATCCTGCTAATCACAACTTCGGCTATGGGCAAGCGATAACGACCTCACCCTGCTAAACCACAACATCGGCTCTGGGTAAGCGATAACGACCTTATCTTGCTGAACCACAGCATCAGTTCTGGGTAAGCGAAAACGAACTCATACTGCTGTACCACAACATCGGCTCTGGGTAAGCGATAACGACCTCATCCTGATGAACCATAACATCGGCTCTGTGTTAGCGATACTGACCTCATCCTGCTGAACCACTACATCGGTTCTGTATTAGAGATAACGACCTTTTCCTGCTGAACCACAACATCGGCTCTGGGTAAGCGATAACTACCTCATCCTTATGAACCACAACATCGGCTCCGAGTAAGCCATAACGACCTCATCCTGCTGAACCACAACGTCGGTTCTGGGTAAGCGATAACAACCTCATCCTGCAGAACCACAACATCGGTTCTGGGTAATCGATAACAACCTCATCCTGAAGAACCACAACATCGGTTCTGGGTAAGCGATAACGCCAACCTCCTGCTAAACCTCAACTTCGGCTCTGGGTAAGCGATAACGACCTCCTCCATCTCAACAACAACATCGGATCTTGGTAAGCGATAACGACCCCATCCTGCTGAACCACAACATCCATCTCATCCATCTAACCCACAACGTTAGCTCTGGGTAAGCGATCTCATCCTACTGAACCGCAACGCTGGCTCAGGGTAAGCTATAACGACCTCATCCATCTTAACCACAACGTTGGCTCTGGGTAAGCTATAACGACCTCATCCATCTAAACCGCAACGTCGGCTCTGAATAAGCGATAATGACCTCATCTTGCTGAACAACAACATATGCTCTGAATAAGCGATAACGACCTTACCCTGCTGAACCACAACATCTGCTCTGAATAAGCGATAACGACCTCATCCTGCTGAACCACAACATCGGCTCTGGGTAAGCGATAATGACCCTATCCTGCTGAACCACAACATCGGCTCTGTGTAAGAGATAACGTCTTCATCCCTCTGAACCACAACATCGGCTCTGTGTAAGCGATAACGACCTTATCCTGCTGAACCACAACATCGGCTCTAGGTAAGCGATAACGGTCTCATCCTGCTAAACCACAACATCGGCTCTAGGTAAGCGATAACGGACTTATCCTGCTGAATTACAACATTTGCTCTTGGTAAGCGATAACGACTTCATCCTGTTATCTAGTTACATGCATAAATGTTTTGTAGATTGGAATCCTTTATTCTCTCCGGCCGTCATGAAGCAAATTAAAGTTTTTTTGTTGGTTACTTTCACCTTGCAATAATAGTAAGTGTTATATTACGTATGATGTTATTTCAAAAATTTTGCTATACAGTACATCTTTATAGAGCATTGTCATCATAACAAATACTAGTTATTTAGTTGCTTGAGTGTTATGAATGTTGCTTATACGTTCTGCATCGACTTGTTAAAATAAATCCTCTTCTTCATTACCCAGTATTCAGTTCTTTTCACCCAACCTGAGACACAATGGCTCATTAAGCCTGTAGTGGACTAGGTCGAGAACCCCATCTTTGGCAAATACCTGGGCTATGACAACGAAGTGTAACTCCTGTACAGTTGCTTATCAATTTGTGTGAGTTTGGATTGACATATGGCACTATAATTCTGTGTGTAGGTTGCGTATATGACGACCAGTTTTGATTTGTAATTGGGGCCAGTCAGGTCAAAGTTTAGATCGCCGTGGCGTAGTGGATATGGTGTCCGCCTANCGGCTCTTGGTAAGAGATAACGACATCATCCTGCTGAACAACAACATTGGCTCTGATAAAGCGATACAGACCTCATCCTGCAAAACCACACCATCGACTCTGTGATAGCGATAACAAACTCTTCCTTCTGAACCACAACATCGGTTATCGGTAAGCGATAACGACCTCACCCTGATGAACCACAACATCGGCTCTGGGTAAGCGATAACGACCTGATCTTGCTAAACCACAACATCTGCTCTGGGTAAGCGATAACGGCCTCTTCCTGCTGAACCACAACATCGGCTGTGGTTAAGCGATAACGATCTCATCCTGCTGAACCACAACATCGGCTCTAGGTAAACAGTAACGTCTTCATCCTGCTAAAGCACAACTTCGGCTATGGGCAAGCGATAACGAACTCATCCTGCTAAACCACAACATCGGCTCTGGGAAAGCGATAACGACCTCATCTTGCTGAACCACAGCATCAGTTCTGGGTAAGCGAAAACGAACTCATACTGCTGTATCACAACATCGGCTCTGGGTAAGCGATAACGACCTCATCCTGATGAACCACAACATCGGCTCTGGGTAAGCGATAACTACCTCATCCTTTTGAACCACAACATCGGCTCTGGGTAAGCCATAACGACCTCATCCTGCTGAACCACAAGGTCGGTTCTGGGTAAGCGATAACAACATCATCCTGCAGAACCACATCATCGGTTCTGGGTTATCGATATCAACCTCATCCTGCAGAACCACAACATCGGTTCTGGGTAAGCGATAACGCCAACCTCCTGCTAAACTGCAACATCGGCTCTGGGTAAGCTATAACGACCCTCTCCATCTCAACAACAACATCGGATCTTGGTAAGCGATAACGACCCCTTCCTGCTGAACCACAACATCCATTTTATCCATCTAACCCACAACGTGAGCCCTGGGTAAGAGACCTCATCCTACTGAACCGCAACGTTGGCTCAGGATAAGCTATAACGACCTCATCCATCTTAACCACAACGTTGGCTCTGGGTACGCTATAACGACCTTATCCATATAAACCACAACGTCGGCTCTGTGTAAGCGATAATGACCTCATCTTGCTGAACAACAACATATGCTCTGAATAAGCGATAACGACCTCACCCTGCTGAACCACAACATCTGCTCTGAATAAGCGATAACGACCTCACCCTGCTGAACCACAACATCTGCTCTGAATAAGCGATAACGACCTTATCCTGCTGAACCACAACATCGGCTCTGGGTAAGCGATAATGACCTCATCCTGCTGAACCACAACATCGGCTCTGTGTAAGCGATAACGTCTTCATCCCTCTGAACCACAACATCGGCTCTGTGTAAGCGATAACAACCTCATCCTGCTGAACCACAACATCGGCTCTAGGTAAGCGATAACGGCCTCATCCTGCTGAACCACAACATCGGATCTAGGTAAGCGATAACGGCCTTATCCTGCTGAATTACATTTGCTCTTGGTTAGCGATAACGACTTCATCATGTTATCTAGTTACATGCATACATGTTTTGTAGATTTGAATCCTTTATTCTCTCCGGCCGTCATGAAGCAAATTAAAGTTTTTTTGTGGGTTACTTTCACCTTGCAATAATAGTAAGTGTAATATAACGTATGATGTTATTTATAAAATTTTGCTATAAAGTACATCTTTAAAGGGCATTGTCATCATAACAAATACTAGTTATTTAGTTGCTTGAGTGTTATGAATGTTGCTTACACGTTCTGCATTGACTTGTTAAAATAAATCCTCTTCTTCATTACCCAGTAATCAGTTATTTTCACCCAACCTGAGACACAATGGCTCATTAAGCCTGTAGTGGACTAGGTCGAGAATCCCATCTTTGGGAGATACCTGGGCTATGACAACGAAGTGTAACTTCTGTACAGTTGCTAATCAATTTTTTTGAGTTTGGATTGACATATGGCACTATAATTGTGTGTGTGTAGGTAGCGTATATGACGACCAGTTTTGATTTGTAATTGGGGCAAGTCAGGTCAAAGTGAAGGTCGCAAAAGTAGCAAAAACAGCAGACCGGTGGTTTGCGGTCAATGATTTTGTAGCATTGACCAATCTTGATGAAACTTATAAGTTTTCATGAAGACCAAGCTCGTGATTGTTTTTTTGTGTGCGTCTTTCACAAGCCAAGGCCACTGTTACTAAAAATAGAAAGCTAACACGCTCTCAATAAGTTCAGTGTGTATTAGGTATTGTACTTAGATTACTCAAATACTCGCAAGCCATAACAAAAAGCAGCTACACCGAAACAGGCTAGCACTAAAATTCATATTGAAAATGAAATTTGGATGATCGAGATAGCCAATTTCGTATACGAAACTAACATTTACAGTGATGTGTATCGCTACATGTACAAGAACATGACAATGCGCGGTTGTTTTAGACTTATTGGGCGGANTATGGTTTTCTTAAAATGAAAGTATTTAAAATTACAGATTGAGCGAATGCCACTTTATGAAACCACATTTCTAGAATGAAGCGTAATAAATAATAGGATTTTGTTAAACTGAAAAAATAAGGTTTACGAAGATATAATAATTTCCATTGTTATTTATAAGTGTTCTGGAATAAACGATTTTATAAGAACAATGTATGAAAGGCTATTTGGTTAAAACGCTCATGTTATCATTTCATGTTGTAATATTTAATAAAATAGTGTTAATTTCATTCGCATAATGTGTATGGGATTCTGCAATTATACGAAACTAAATGAGAACAGTTGTTCAAACCGAAACTCTGACGTAAACAATTATACGTCATATACTTGTACAATGCATAACAACAACACAATCAATAACAACACCACTATAACGAAATATTTGCTAGTAATAATACGTTTATTGACAAGAATAATAGATACAAGTGACTCATATAAAAACGGTAATAATTGAGCTGACACCATTAAATCAAATAGACCATGTGAGTTTTTATACAGAGTATATAAGCAAATTATTGATTTTAAAGGAAAATATGGTTTCCACAAAATAAATAACTAAATCATGTTTTCCTAACTCAACTAAACACTTAAAACATATTGTGTTTTTAGACTGACGCTACATTTAGAGACATTGAATGAAAAAGTACGAATTAAAAACATATATATACAATTGAATTCGTGGATAGCTAAATAGAGAACTGTGGCCTTGTTTGTGAACAGGATACCTTCGGTTAACGAACAAAAGATAAAAACCGAACAGGGATACTGATATTGATCAAGCTCACATAGAAATTAGAATATTCCCCTAAATCATGTATTCTGTGGAATAAATATTTTTTAATATAAATTTCATATATGATCTGTAGGTTAAAAAGTAAATAAAGATGCATTAATCACAATACAGAGATCGTTCATGTTTGCGAAAGGGAGATTTCCTGTTCGGGATATTTCATTGTTTAAACAGTAAACGATTGTGTCAAAGGGACTCTATATAAATATGGAGTAATATACATCACACATACATAACCGGGAAGGGGCATATGATACCCCTCAGCGGTCCCCAAAGCTTATGTACTGTATATGCCTTACGGTTTAAATTTAAAAACAGTTTTATTCAAACTTCTGCGACCTTAGTCTGATCAGTATATCCATGCAATTCTAATGGTCAAATGAGGGACAAAAGTGCTTCCAGCTGATCCCAAACAGCATACGCGTACACATTTATTAGTATTTTTAAATCAGTATCACTAAGAGTAAGGAATCGCAGCGGGGTATTGGAGGTACAACAGACGGTGTATTAATGGGTGCACTATGTACACCAAGCAGACAACGCACATTGATAACAACGTTTTGGGGAACTCGTACCACTGCCCTTTTCATCACGCTTCAAGTCGGCACTTAAATGTGCTTCTAGAAGATAATTTATTCAAACTATCGATAACAAACTTATTCTCAATATAGTTATGATCATAAACCTTTTTATAGAAACCCATTTCTATTTGACTATGTCTATACAATTTTAAAAGTAAAATTGCAAAATTTTATGTAGAAGCCATCTATATGTAGCTCACATTTTTGTAAAAGGAGTAATTTTTTCATGTATGCATAATATTCAAGTAAAATAACATCTCTTGCAAAAAATTGTTATAAATATCGTTTCGTGAATTGATAATCACCAATCATAATTAGTAAAATAATAAAGCGTTTGTAAGTCACGGCTTTTAACGACATTATTTTAAATTACCATATAATCTTTTATAGTATTCACAAAGGCTCACTGGATCAATTGTATGTACACATGTTATTTTACTGATCGCTTGCGCTGATAGTGCGACGGGGTGGTTTAGTTGTATTAACTGAACTATTATTTTCCGAAAACAGTGTATATACGCACGGCATATATGCATATGCCTTTATTCCCTAACCGCATTAACGCATTGCGTTTGCCCCTACAAGTTCCGTATACGATTCCGTAAATGCAGGCTTATTACAAGCGTTCGTCACCAATAACACGTTTTTAAATAAGAACCTGTTACTACCACATATAATTGGATAATATCAATCACTATAAAATGTCATATCGATAGTTTTTCGGAATAACTATGCACATACTTTATAAAATGTTGACTCTTTTTACTCAATGTTCACACACACCATCATAAAAAAGTATATTTACTTAATTAAAGTTTATCTACTCATAGTGTGTCCTGCATATGTATATGAGGTTATTTAATATGATTTCATTAAAATAATTTATTCTCAATATTATAATTGCCCATCGAAGGTTGTTGTGGTTCGCCGACTTTTTGTCTGTGCCTTACCCATTTATGTCGTGTCCGGGATAAGTAATTAATACATTTTTATAAAACTACAGGCCCGTGCTTGATAGTGCTAATTGTGTGTAACGGTACTTCAGTAACATTTGATTCATACCGATTATATTATAAATGCAAGTGTGTCTGACCCGGGCGTGTCAAAGGATAGACACTTTTTATATACTTTACGGACATGCTTTATGCCCAGTTTTATCAGAACGCGACACATTTAATTGTCCCATGAGAAAGTAATCAAGTATCTATCATCGGAATTTGATGCCACTTTGTTAGTGATAAAGGCCTGTAGGAGTCAATGAATTGAAACTTGAACCTCTTCAATTTTGGAGGTTATTAACATTGGATAAAATTGAAACTTTAGAAGCTCTTTCAAAATCGTTTCATAGATACACATGTTTTCAATCATAGAAGCTACACCTATACAAACATATGCTAAACTTGATATACAATATTCATATTCATTTCTTAATGTAGCGGTTTCGGACGAAGGTAAAAGAAACTACTTTCATGGCTTTGAAATTCAATGCAAATTTGCATCTATCAGCGGCACTTGTTTTGAAGTGTAAATCTATTTTGAACTTATTAATTGTTGAGGTTAAATATGTATGAAAATTAAATTGATATAATGTTATGTTTACTTGTTATTGTTATTATTGTCCACCCCTTTATTAAATAAATGTAGCCTTTAAGAGTAAGCAAAACATCTTCTGCTGGGTTACAATTTCAATAATATGAAGGCAACCTGAATTCCCGATCCTTAATATTTCATCCTCGAAATTCGTTTGTTTTGGTCGATGAGACGTCATAACTTGTAGTCAATATTGTGATTGCACCATTTTCGTCGCAAACATGTAACCATGCAGCCCTTGCCAGTCTAACAATACGGCCGTTAATTGTTCGTAAGTTAAGATGATGCTACACAAAAAGATCTAACTTCCCTTATTTTACAATATTTTAGAAAACAACATTATATGCCTCATATGACCACGTGCCCTATGTGTGGCTTAAACAATCATCAATAAAAAAACAGGTGTCCCTATACGGCGGACGAGTCCAATATTTGAAGTACATGTTCACATCAGGGCCGGAAATACCACTATACTTCTTATTTTCTAGCGCACGCTTTAGTCCGCGGGATAACCTTTTATGTTACAAAATAGAAATTTTAATGACCGTTCACCAATTCGTAAACTATGAGTTTAGCACCCTTTCAATAAGTCAGACATAAAACATTATATTAAAAACTATATTTTTCAAAATATGATACCGTATAAGCCGTCGATGTTCCCCTGACTGCCATTTTTTAGAGTGAATTTACCCAATAATGTAGCCATGATACACGTTTACTTGAAATATTTTTTATTTCATCATCACATTAACATTATGTTGCGCATTCCAACTTTAAAGAACTGCCCTCTAGCAGCGTTCAAAGTCCCACCCCTGCCATTATCTTTATCATGCGGCTTAGTATCGCCCCCTGGATAAAATCCGAGTCCATGGCCAAGTTCTCATTCCTACATTGCATCCGTCTTGTTGAAAACTCCAGCAACAGCAACTCCAGCTCCATCCTTTTCTTGCTGAACCACATCAGCGGCTCTTGGGACGCGATAATTGCCTTTTGTATCTTCTACAATCTTAATATTACCCTTGGTCCTTCCTCCATCATATCCGTTATATCTGCTACCCATTTAATCTGCTGCGCATCCTCTAAACCACAGGCTTCAATTAAATTTCTCTCCGGAATCATGTAATAGCAGAGTTGTTTTTTCTCAATAGAAGCCCTTAGCTCTCTCAGTCCATCATACAGCCAGTGAAATAAGCTTCGTCAGTGAAACTTTGCTTGTGGTGTGTTTTCAGCTTGCAATAATATAATATTTTTCAACACGTACGATGTTATTTCTTTATTTTTTGGTTTAATTATTTCCTTAAGGATCATTTTTAGCATTACATACACCTTCGCCTGTGTGTCATTAAGAATGTTAACAAGTTCTGCCTCACCGGTGTTAAAGCAAATCCTCCATTTCACGTGAGTGTATTCACTTCCATTGAAACCTACCGGTGTTACATAGGCTCCTAATGATACGACTTTCTGCACTATGACTGGTTGTGGCCAATGACGGGGTCTAGCTGCCCATCGGTGTAAAATGCTTGGGCAGTGACAGCGTAGTCCGACTACGTTGTCAATATGATGTACCCCTTTAAAGGTTGTCGGTATTGACGGCTCCGCGTGTTGATGTTGCACCATTCCATTTGTTATAAGTTTAAATGTAAATGCCGAACATTCATCTACCCATAAAGCACTACTTAATAGGATTTTTCAATATCCATTATCACACAGAGCATTGCGAACTGCTTTCGAACAGTTCTTTCTTTGTCTCACTTGTAACAGCTTGCAATGCCCTGGATATTCGCGTATATCCATCCTAAACAAATCTGTGTCATCTGATATGGTCTGCAGATTGATGCCAGCTTCCACACAGAGAACTGCGTTCATCACGATTAAATAATCAATATATCTTTCAAAAACGCAGGTCAGTCTCTCTCACTTGCTGCCAACTGTGATCTTAGTTGAACTACTCACTCCAGCATTACACAGACTATCAAACTCCTTGTACTTCTCAAAGCGCCTTCGTCTGATCTCCTCGCCGTATCCCAGCTTTTTCATTATATTAGATATCTCCAAGGACAGACCTTCGACATGATTCTGAAAACAAAATAGGTCAGATAACTATACGAGCATGAACGACTACAGATTTATGACTTTGTTTGAAATATGGTTTCAGATAAATTTTAGTTGTGTTTATTTATAAATGGAATCTAATGCCTTTTGATATACTATTTAACGTTGAATTAAAAAATACTTTCATACATTTTGCGAGTCTAAATAAATGCATAGGTTATGTTTTATTAATAGATAATTTATGTGTTATGAAATACATATATTTACATTAAGTTTCATAAGTACATGTAGTGCCGATAGACACACAGAATCGCAATAATTATTGTATAATGAATGTTAGTAAAATATATATTGATATGTTTTACTATAACAGTCATACATGTATATGTGTTGTAATTAGATTGCACTCCTCTTAATTATGATAATAAAAGATGAGTTTGTAAAATTATGTTTATCCCTTTCACCGAGTCATTTTGGATCTGTGGTGATAAACAATGAACATTATTCTCTTATTTTTATGAACAAAAACACTTGTTCCCATTCTTCAACGGTTAAACATGTTTACCCTACAAATTAACGGCCACCGGAAAAACTTTGCGAAACCGAAATTTCGCAAACTTAAGTACCCTTTTTCTTGAAGATTTGCTTCTTTGAGATAAAGTATGCGATAGAGGGCTTATTTTTGATTAATAGTTTTTTATTTTCGCTTTAAAAATTCGTTTTTTTCACTATGAAATTTATAAGCAAAGTTGGTCTTCCCATGGGAATTTTCGAAAATCCCATTGGATTAGTCTTTTTCCATTGTTTTTTGTTTCCGTGGGATTATTTTTCTCCCATAATCGCAGATGGGAGAAATTTCCAATGGGATTTTGGAAATTTTTAAAAACGTGTTTTCTTTGCGTAATGAAGCATTTAAACTTTATTAAAGAACTGTTTAATCATTTTATGCGATTTTTTTATATTTTTGAGTTGATATGGGAGAAAACAATCCGATGGGATTTTCTTATTTCGAGAGATTTACTCTTTGTACTACCAGAAACATTATATTTCATCAAGTGATGAACAATCTACGTGATTTCAATGCGTTTAATCGTGTTTGCAAAAATCCCATTGGATTTTTTCTTCCATGTTTTTTTTTTCTCCCNACTTATATAAATTAAGTGTTCTAGCGTCGTAAACATCGTTAATCTGTTATACTATTAGGGTATGTGTCTGAACTCAGAGCTGGAACAAAGTTCCCTTCGAAAATCTTAACTTAAGTGGAATTTAAGAAAACAGTCAAATCAAAGTTTAATCTATAGAACAAATATAAATTTAAGTTGCAATGGAAGGACAATATAAATCAAAGTTGCAATTAAGGAAAACAATCAAATCAACGTTGCAATTAAGGAAAAATTTCAAATACAATCTTCCGTAAGAAACTAGAAATCCACTGTTCTCTGCTAACAAAATGATACTGTTTTAATCACTTTATTAATATTTAAAATATATTATAGCAACAACAAAAATATAAACAAAATGGAAGCCCAAGATTGTAGGCATAATACGAACATTTTGAATTTCCGTATATGTTCTCTGAAGAATTTTTCGAACTAAGTGTACATTTGATTAAATGTCAGCATTGTGCACAGTGGAAATAAACATGTATTATATTTTAGGACATACATAATGCATTTCGCATATAAACAATAAACGAGACCAGTCCGATGATCAACTGATTACAATTGCAATGCGTATTACATTTACGACACGTTTGATGCAACCTTAAAAGAAACCCCATAGAGGATCCCTTAAAACGACTCCATAAATCAACTGATACGATTTTATTTAATACCATACAATTCAGTAAATCATTTTTAATGTTTAAATTATCTTAACTGGTGAATCAGGCAAAATTGCATTCAATCTGCATGGATCATTTTTAAGCAATGGCAATGTACTCGAAGTAGTTGGATGAATAGAAATGCAAACCGATAAAAGCGTTATATTGGTTTATGGAGACAATTTGCATAAAAGCCGTCAAATTTGATTGATGCCAATGGTTTTAATATAAGATCATGTATTCTCAAAATTGTAGTGGAAACAAATCCTTTTAAACAAATTTGGCTTATTTCCATAACAGTAACTAGGGCAACGAAAAGTCCAAACTAAATAACATATTTTCATAAAAAGTTCAAATTGATTAGTAATATTTCATGTCTGGCTTTAAAAACGAAACTGTTAGGTTAATAAATCTGCCTTTCACAAAATGCAAACACATACAAAACATTATAAATCATTTAACAAACCAGTTATAAATCGTTCTTATTTATGTTATAATCTTTCCTATTTGTTTAATAAATAAGTGTGTCTACAAATGACAGTTAATGTCACAAAAACGTACCATCTTAATGTTTTGTCTTGCAATTTTCGTTCGTCTTCTGATTGTTTGCCTGTGACAATATATATATCTTAGTGTGTTATTAGCCTGTATTTATATGTTCAAAATTATATAATTGTCTGTACAACGTATTCGTAGAAGTACTCGCTGAATTTTCTTTGCAACAAATAAATTGCATATGCATCTTATTTCCATGATAATATTGGCATATTTGTCAATTCTTAGCGGACAGTAGAATACATTATATTGTGTTTTTAAATAGTCTCCTTTGGTAACCAAAATCGGTCACAATGTAACTTGCGTTGTTATTTACAGCACGTTTTGGACAACGTCTTCTTGTTTTATAACTATGTGTCATAACGCCGATTATTGAGTATTGTCTTAATCGACAACGCGGACACATAACTATTGATTTATTAATTTACATTATTTATTTATTTGCATTACTTATACATCGTTGCTTTAAATATTACGCCTGTTATAATTGATTTAAAACATATTAACCTTACTACAGACAAATATTGCAAAACTGTAATCTGACCACCCGTAGCAATTTACAATTCATGTTTGCATTACTTCGTTTCGCTCCATATTCCAATACATGTTCTTAATCAAGCCTTGTAAATACAACCAACCATCTGCTTTAAACCCCAAAAACGATTAATATGCACACATGAACACTCCCATAGTTGTTTGGCATATTTTAGGCTAATAGTCCACAGGCTACACCCGAACCTGTGTTACCTGTCGCAAGAGAGTCAGTCACATGCAACACTGAACCACTGCTCGTTGTCAATTAATGCACGAGTATAAAACTAACTAGGACATTGACACGCATATAAGGCACCAGTATGTCCATCAAGGGCACCCCTCACTGCAAAATAGCAAATACCGTATTCTAAATGACGTGTAATGTATGCAACAAAATAACGCACACACTTCCACAGGTCTGATGGGAAAATACGCAACTAAAATAATCCATATTGCGACACATTTTAGAGAACCAATTCAAACGTTTGCAAACATCAACCTTTGCTGAACCGAAGCTAATGACAAACACAAAGACACCGAGAAACATACTAGAGAAGACAACTCAACACTCTTCATCCGCATGGCATACATAAAAAAGACACACAATTATAAAACAAGATTGCATATCCAAACATCGATTTTAAATATTTAATCGTTAGATCGATATAATATACCTCCTGGGCAACAGTCTATAACACATGTTGTTTAGAATCATAATCATAAAACATACTTAGTTTAACTAATACAACTGTTAAATAGTGTGTTGAACCCTTTTAGAGCGAACTTTAAGATTTGAGTTGCAGTTTTGTGTAATATTTCTAATATTAAAAATATTGCCCCATTGATGAGTAGCAGAATACCCTGTTTAAAGAAATATTTAACATAATTTAGCCAGTAAGGTAACGGCAATACAGTTTTTTACTCAGAAGATCTTGAAACAATATACCGAGGGAAGCATGAAAACCATAGGGCGGAATGGGCGAAATGACAAATGACCAACGTAACAATCATCAATCATATGTATGACATCATTTGCAATGCAATGCAAATATGTGAAAATACGCCCATACTTCTTAATATAATATCAACGTATTGAACACGTTTTAAGTATATTAATTAGCAGATTTTACGTCTTGGCTTGATTTACCACGTGCAAATATATTATTATATTTTTTAAGATGGGTAACTTTGTTATTGATGCGACAAATGGTTTCTTTATTTGGGTAAAAACATATTTGTACCGCTTTTAAGAACAGGGATTTATTCAGTTTCCTACTGCATTTCTAAAAGTATATAGCTTTTATAATTTTCAGAGTTGTATAGACAGTTACTTTATCATTCATACTTCGTATATTAGATGATGTTCAGCATGTAGGGGGTTAAATTGGGTATCTTACTTGTTTCATAATTCTACAATGGTGTTGTTTTTTTATAGTTTATTAGTAAAAACGTTTTTTGCATGTAATTAATTCGATGCTACAATTGACATCAGAAGTAATGCATAATACAATGAAATCAATAGGCTCAGACCTCGTTCGAGCATATGTCTCCTTGTATTTGAATGCAATCAACACAGGCACAGTTAATAGCCGATTTCACAAAACCTTGAGCAGCCAATATTGGTTTGCTATGGAACACTGTTTAATTATAAATTGTTGAAAGACTAACATGTTGTGGTACTTTTGCGTGTATTTTTTTAAATCAAAACATGGCAAGGCGACATCAATATAAATACAAACTATCCTTCAAATATAAAATTGAATAATTTATGGTATAAAAACATGTTTTCCGACATGAGTATTGATTAAACACTAATATTGAAAAACATTACACGGTTTACTTGTCCTAACCGTGTTAAACAACCATAACAAATACGTTTGACTTTGTAATGATAAGATTACATTTGAGGCGTTTTGTCTGACTGACTAGCCGCATGACGTTATGTAGGCAAACTAAACAACGTCAATTGTTACTAAAGCCACAGACCACTAGACTAACTTGAGTATTTTTTTACTATCATTTTAATTATATTCTAATGTGTTTGCGTTTGAAGCGGTATTTCAACATCACTTTATGCTCTGTTAAAGAACTTACTAATCCTGTCAAAGGAAATCGTTTGTTAAATGTTACAAAAGATTTGACAGTTTATGTTTACTCAGAAAGTATTATAGAAACATAAATAAGTAGTTTAAGACGAGCTAAGAATCGGTAAATTAAATTAATATTCCTGTGGCCTGTGCATGTCTAACATCAGGCCATTTAATGTTATAGATTCCATTCCACCGGAATCCTGTTTCAGAGATATTAACGTTTGTATATTTTTCTTTGGCTATAATCAAAGAACATCTCGTAAATAAATACAATATAAAATTGCCTGGCCTATTTCGGTGGTAGTTGTCTATTTTGAAGACAGAATTGAACCCTGATATGATAAAGACCGAATGGTTGAATGATAACAAATGTGATTCTGATATCGTAAAATATCGATTCGAAAAATGATGTTGAACTAACATTCATCTTAAAATGCGACGCTATCCAACGGCTAGACCGCGTCCATGCGTGCCAGCTAATAAGTATGTTTTGTTGTTATTAAAACTAAGTTAAATTGTATTTAATTTGCAATTAAAAAACTAATTACACTAATTACACTAATTACACCGTGCACTTGATCGCATTTGTTGTTACTAATGTACGGTTAAAAGCATATTATATGATTACGATTCGCCGTGTTGCCTTTAGAGTGATGTTGTGAACACTGTTATATTATACAAAAAAAATGGGTTACGCTCAATCATTTTCAAACATCTTTTGCCATTATTATGTACTCCAAGGCAACTTCGACGCAGGACGTAATTCAAAGGCAGCGTTACATCTCCTTATTATTTCAGACACCGCCCAGGAGGCGTTCGCATTTGACTTAAGAGTGCGCAATAGACACGGAACTATAATTTATTGATTGTATTAACACCAGGTCAATGCTTATTGTATATTCAATATGTCCGACAATCGTCTTCGTGTGGGTTTTTTATATTCAATTTGTTTGCAAAATTAATTCGTCAACGGAATATGACATCTTAAAAAGCGATGATAATGAGTTATCAACACGTTTTCATTTTTTAAATTCTCAGTCTTGTGTCGTTTTTAGTCATGTCATTTGATACAACAAATTAAATTATAGCGTCGTGTCATGAAATGTATTACTTATATTTTAATCATATCGTTGTTGAACTGAATTTTATAAAATACATATTTCAAAACACATTCATACGAACAACGCAAGAAATAGCAGAACACACAAAACACAAAGCAGAAAACTTCCATAGTACACAAAAGAGAATACCACATACAACTCCTGTAGAAATTTTCTGAGCGTCTCTAGTTAGTCAGTGTGTATTTAAAGACAAACAAATGAACTGTGAATTTTATTAGTTGAGCTAAGAACCGTTTCAAATGAAATCCTATTACTATTTGTCATGGATATGCATGTTTAACATTCGCAAAAATAATTAAAAAATATTCCAGTCCACCGGAATGCTTTGTAAGACATAATTTAATTTGTATGCTTCTCTTTGGATGTAGACAACATATGGCAAACAGTATTTATTGAATCATTCGGAAGTTCATGTTACTATAATTCTATAAAATCAAAGATGCTGTGCAGCAGCTTGGTGTTTACGAACCTGCACGTTTATTCAAAACACAGGAAACAAATAGTCCAACTAATTAAAAAATCACAAAGTGATATTTTAAGATGTTGTCAGTTTATAACTCAATGTAAAAAAAGAACATATTATTTTATTTAAATGCAAATCAAATTATAAACATTGTAATTGTCATTTGATTACACTGTTCAGGGTTTCTACACAATATTACACAGACATACTTATATTTTATTATGCATTCTTATTTCTCCGTACGCAAACACATCTCATTGTGTCAATTCTAATATACATGCGAGTTGTGTCAATTGGATCAAGCAATTTGATGGTGC
>VMBQ01007430.1:33167-44122 GCA_007657795.1 Dreissena rostriformis | reverse complement strand
CCGTTCCCTAGGTATAGCCACAACCCCTTGGTCAACCACTTGGCCGGCACTATGTACTCTAGGGTTATGGTTAGGGAAGTACTAGTACTTGCCAACTTTACTGTATTGTAACCGTTCCTTTGTAAACAAGACCTCGTTACAGTGAGTGTCACAAGTTGTGTTTTTCTATGTTATTTATGTGATTTACAGCGAGATCGTGAGTACAAACATATGTAAACTTACACTAGATGGGTTGTACTATTGTTTTGACATGTGAACTTGTAATTTGCAGGGCTTAGGATGAGTTTAATCAACATTATTAATTTTGAAATGTTGGCGCCCTTGAACATTGAAAAGTATGGCGTTTCGTACGTGTCAAACTTGGCTTATTTTACAATAAAATTGTTTAAAAATACTAAACGTGATATTTAATGCCCGAATGTGGTATATACGGATAGATAAATGTTTACCGGATCTGAATATACCATGTCTTTACTAGTGTGACATAAAGTATGGTGTTCCGTACGTGTTGAACTTTGAAAAGTATGGTGTTTCGTACGTGTCATAGTTGGCTTATTTTACAATAAAATTGTTTAAAAATACTAAACGTGATATTTAATGCCCGAATGTTGTATATATGGATAGATAAATGTTTACCGGACCTGAATATACCATGTTTTAATTTTTGTGTGACAAAAAGTATGGGGTTCCGTACGTGTCAAACAGGAAACAGATAAGCCTTTTTTGGCTTAGTTTAAAATGAAATTGTTTAAATACTAAACGTGATATTTAATGCCCGAATGTTGTATATATGGATAGATACATGTTTACCGGACCGGAATATACCATGTTTACACTAGTGTGACAAAAAGTATGGGTGTCCGTTTGTACCAAATAAGAAAAAATTCAGCATTTTTTATGTAGAGTGTTGAGATTTTCCTGTGTTCTTTAAGGTTAACAGTGATCAAAATCTTCGGAAATGTAAGACATCGTCAAGACGACCAAAAACAAATCAAAGCCAAGGCTTTGCCCACTCTGCCTCGGCGACAAGGGTATTAAAGTATACCATGTTCGTCTCAACGACCACCTGAGGACCCAGCACAGGCTTTCGGCCGCAGAGGTTCGACAGACCACCTCTGCGGCCAAGGCTGCAAAATTCCGTGGGAAAAGCGCAACATCCAACCGATGTTATTGGAGGTGTGCTTGCGGAGTAGCGGTCATTAAACGGGGTCAACATCTTGTATCCGCCGTGCATGGGATAAAGAACGGGAGCGATGAGTTCTTCGCCAAGTATGCGGCCTTCGTAAAGGTAGGTGTCTCAACTGGCCTATATCAAGTATGTTATACGAACTATATGACAACGAGTCTAGTTCTATGTGTTGCTTTTTAACATATCTCACTGTACACACTTCAGGTGACAAAGAAGAGCTTGACTCAGGGGGCTCGGGGGGACGCTTCATCAAGCACCACCGCAACAGCAACTTCCACAACACGGGACCATGACTCCGACTCCTCTATGGAGGACTTCAGCGATGAGGAGAAGCAGGAGGAGGCCCAGGAATGCCTCACGAGGGAATGTTGTATAGACCTCCCGCCCAGCGCCCGTGTGATGAAGGGCCGACGCAGCTGTAAGTATAACGACTAGTGACCGTTGATATTACTTACCAACGCCAAGTATTGTTCAAGTGTTGTTCCATTCTATATCTCTTTCAGTCTCCGTGGTTAATGCCTGGTGTAGCCACATAGCGTCCAGGTGCGGTGGCGATATGGAAGAAGTCAAGGGCTCCGAGGAATCCATGAGGCTGAACCGCTTCCTCGCCCTGGCAGGATTCCAGGAGGGCGGCTCCCTGGATAACGCTGTGCAGTGGAAGGACCACCTGGAAATAGCAGACAGCTATTTCCAAAAGATGCACGCGCCTGGCACCGTTCGGAGCAACCTGGGCTCAGCCACTAAATTCATCTTGTGGGCCAAGGACGAGCGGCTCGTGGATTCCGGCATCGCGGAGGAGGTAAACTCATATGTATACAGTTCAGCATGGACCATAACTATGAAGTTTTTGGTGTAGCTTATGGGCATTGATTTATAACACAAACTATTTGATATGTACTTTTACAGGCCGTTCGCAAGCTGAAGGGCTGCAACACTGCGACAAAGAGAGCAGCTGTTAGACGGGCGGTGGCGAGAAGGGTACAAGAGACTGCGGACATACCCACCGAAATTGACCTCGAGGGTCAACTGAGGTCGTCTCTGTTCTTCTTAGAAGCCATGGAGGGATTCGCTAGCAAGCCTGGAATGTTCTTCCCGCAAGTGAGAAGCTTGCTGATCATGGCCATCCCAAACGGGTCCCGCGCCGGGGAGTTCGTTGAACTCAGGGTATGTATACTTCCATGTCACACCTTTAACACATTCATACATTCATTCATTGATCACATAATGTGCATAAAAAAGTGCATTTCATTTGTATTGCTTTGCAGTTTAAGCACGTTGAACAGGACAGCCCTTTCGTGACGGCCTACACTTCACTGTGACCAACGACTCCCACAAGACATCGAAGTATGGACACTACGCATACTTTCATATGCAAAAAGGGGACCTGAAGGTGCTTCGATGCTTTTGTGAGGCTGCGGGAAAGCTATATTATCCCACATTGTCGGTGCTGCAGCGCTGAGAGCTTCAGGTGTTCGGGCGCGGACCGTCACAGCCCAAACTAACGCAGAGTCACATTAATACCTGGATAGAAATGGCATGGGCGAAGTAAGTTTTCACTTTATGGATTGATTATGCTATGTAACATTGTAGGATTATACAAACCACGGATGCTCATGACAATCACTCAGTGCCATAAGCAATGTTTTTTGTTATAATAGACCTTTGAACTTTTAGGATGACCTTGACCGTTCACAACTCATATTGCGCAGCTCTATGAGATACACATGCATGCAAAATATCAACTTCCTATCTTCAATATTGCAAAAGATATCGGGGTTGACAGTATATAGTTTTGACCGTAAAAAAGCCCAGGGGGAGGCGATGGGTTTACCCATAAGGGCTGGAGATATCTCAAAATGGACTTCAAATTCGTGCTCAGCGATAAATCCTAACATAGAATAACAAGTTAGGTGCTGTTTGGAGGAATTCACCCTCAGGGTCAATTTTTTCACCCTGATGTATATACATCAGGGTTAAAATTTTACCCCACAGGTAAATGTTTGAGGTCGGGATTAAAACTTGGTTTCTTGTGTTAGGATTCAACGCTGAACATGAATCTGAAGTCCGTTTTGAGATATCTCAAGCCCTTATGGCTAAACCCATCGCCCCCCCCCCCCTGGGCTATTTTACGATCAATTATAACTGGACAATCACACTTGCCATAGCCAATGTCGATATTCTTCAGGTCGGGACTAGCGGCAAGAAACCCGACTTTCGAATTTAGTCTGACCCTGAACAGAAAACTACTCACGGTTAAGGCAAGGAATTTGAAAGCGGACAAGGCCGACGCAGTGGCTGATATGTTGTGTCATCGAAGAACGACCGTAGATCAACATTACGAAGTCTCAGACCAGCGGTAAGTTGATGTGTGAGATTATCTTTCAAACATTCGTTCACGTACAACAAACTTAACATATCATTGTAAAGCTTATACGAAAGTATTCATTCTATATCCTTTCCATTGCAGAATCAAGACGCAGGGCACATACTTGTGGTTGCAGACTGCCAGAAGAAACACGTGGGGCGCCACCGTCACCGCCACCGCCACCAGCAGCCACGCTGTGTCGGAATATCACAGCCCCCAACCTCATGAGGCCCCAACAAGCTGCGCCGCTTCCACCGCCACCGTCACCGCCACCGCCACCAGCAGCCACGCTGTGTCGGAATATCACAGCCCCCAACCTCATAAGGCCCCAACAAGCTGCGCCGCTTCCACCGCCACCGTCACCACCACCGCCACCAGCAGCAACGCTGTGTCGGAATATCCCAGCCCCCAACCTCATGAGGCCCCAACAAGCTGCGCCGCTTCCACCTCCACCGCCACATCAAGTAGCCCCAGCAGCCCCGAGGTGTCTTTAACAGGGTTCCAACAACTGCCAAGGTGTTGGGTTCGCTTGCAAAGACTACCCGAAGTACCAAGCAGCACCACTGCCACCGCCACTGCCCCTTCCAACAGGCCCAGCAGCCCTGATGTCAAACGACGTAAGCAATGGGAGCTGATGGAAGAGGACGAGCCAAGGCAGGAAATGGAAGAAGCGGCGGTAAGCTTGATATACGTTTCTGTCTATATATGCATTCATTCATATATATTTAGTTTAAACCTATTTATTTTAGCTCGATTGCATCGAAAGCCGTAGGCTTATATAAACGCTCTCCAGTCCGTTTCCTGGGACTAGAACCAGTACTTTTTTCCATATATATTTGATATATAACACTGTATCCTGTCTATTTCCACAGCAAGACTTGGACACCATTCTCTCTGACGCGAGAGAGTCCCTAGAGGACCCAGAGGAAGACCCTGACATCATTCCACCAACTTCAGAGTTAGACGAAGTTTGTATGAAGCCGTCGTTGAGATTAATGTGACCATTAGCACGGAAGACCTTCATCACAGAGGCAGAGACGAAGGAGATGGAGGAGGTTTTCCGTGCAGAAATAAAATGGGCTGCCGAGAACGGAAAAACAATCCCCATCCAGGCCGTGAAACAAAAACGGGGGGATCGCTGGCCGCGCCTGTCGGACCAACAGGTCCGCGAGAAAATCCGGAACCTAACCAAAAAAAAACAACATCTGGTTCAAATATTAAGTACAAAAACTTTACGAGGTATTTGACCATTGAGTTATGTGTTATTCTAGTTGATTTATTATTGAACTATTTCATGACTATTTCTTTGTAATGTAATGTTTTTGGGTTATCAGAACATATGTGTTCTGGTTGTTGATTGTGTTTAATAATGCCTAATATGCATTCATCTATTATTAATTGGGCACACTAAATGTTACCGTGTGCTTACCCTACATAAAAATGCTGATTTTTTCTTATTTGAAACCAACCGTCAGACATTTTCAAGTATTTTTCAATAAATTTGGCATATATTATAATAAAAATAGCTTTGGATGCACCTGTTGTCATATTGTAGGCAACATTGAAGCCTTATATGCATTCATCTATTATTTTTTGGGCACAGACATTGTTTCCATGTGAGCACCGTACATAAAAATGATGATATTTTTCGTATTTGGTACTATGCGACAAACATTTTCATACCAAAAATACCATAACACTAAGAAATATGCGAAGAAAGAACAGAAAATCGAAATGTCGTATTAGAGTGCTAATACCTTAAATACACATTAGTAAATATCTTCATACAGATGAAACATTCATTTCTTTAATATATGTCTTTACTTATTGCGACTTGTGTAGTATGTGGTCAAATGCAGGTGTATTCTCTATTCATAACGAAACGCCACAATACAGAAACCTTACAATATCTGAAAAAGCGGTAACATTATTGCCACTAAAGAAATTGAATATACTCGATTTGATTTATAATTTCTTAACTTAACTAGAATTAACCATGTTAGTTCTGTTTCTTATCAAAAAACATTGACAGTTTGATATCTTTATTTGATACGGTTTAGTGGAGATTAAAAGGCACTTCTTGTTGCCTGTATAATGTATATTAAGCGTTATTAATATAAAACGTATAGTACTGTAGTCTATTCTGGAGGACATATTGTTTTTGCCCTGTGTGTTGGTTTGTTTGTTGGTTTGTTTGTTGGTTTGTTTGTTGTTTTGTTTGCGTCAAACTTTAACATTGGCCATAACTTTTGCAATATTGAAGACAGCAACTTCATATTTGGCATGCATGTGTATCTCATGGAGCTGCACAATTTCAGTGGTGAAAGGTCAAGGTCATCCTTCAAGGTCAAAGGTCAAATATATGGGTCAAAATCGCTCAAAAGGGGACATAGTGTTTCACAANATGGCACGTTATGCTATAAAGCATGGGAATTCAAAGGCTGCCAAACATTTCAGTTCTAAATTGGGAACGTCTATCAACGAAAGTACCATACGGAATTTCAAGGCTTCCTACTTATTAAAAAAAATACAGAGCAGGTAGATGATGTCTCTGAACTCCAACCCCAAAAACGTGGGCGGCCAACCAAATTGTCTGAACAGTTGGATTTAAAAATACAAAAATATATAAGACAACTGCGTGATGCAGGTGGAGTTGTAAACACCTCCATTGTAATGAGTGTTGCGATCGGGGTAATTAAAGACCATGATAAGTTTTTGCTACGTCAGCATGGTGGATGCATTGACATTGGTCGCTATTAGGCTAGATCTCTGTTAGAACGCATGAATTTTCCAAACGGAAGGGGACTAAGGGAATTTAACATCTCCCGGATGATTTTGGTAAAATCAAGGCAGAATTTACGGACAGGGTTGAAACATTGATATCCCAGCAAAACATTCCACCTGAACTTGTAATCAACTGGGACCAGACCGGCGTAAGCATGGTTCCAATTAGCCAGTGGACAATGGCGCAGAAAGGCGATACGCAAGTAAAAATTGCGGGAAAGGACGACAAACGTCAAATAACAGTGTTGTTGCCATGTACAAAGGCTGGTAAATTCTTGCCCCCTCAAGTTATTTACAAAGGCAAAACCGTAAGATGCCACCGAACCACAAAATTCCCACCAGCATGGCATATCACCCAGTCGGAAACGCATTGGAGCAATGAGCAATGCTCGTAACCCGTCAACGTTTTAGGTCTTGTTCAAATATGATATGTTCCCTTCCCTCCAAACTTTCACGATTAATTTGATGTTTTAACTGTATGGTCCCTCTAGGTAACATTATACTAAATATTTCAGGCGTGCAAGTCCATACTCTCTTAATAAATCAACACCATTTATATAAAGACACAACATTTTGTACGGGCGCTTGCCATGACTTACCTATTCATTATTTCTTTGTACGTAGGAAAAACATGCTTGTGTTCTACAAATTCACTGTTTTGCTTGAAGGTTGTCGACCATATGATGAGGCATTGAGTGTTGGCAGTATACCTTCAACTGGAAAGTAGCCGGTAAAATGATGGCCGTAAAATAGAATTATTTATTATGTTTAAAGAAGCAAAGTAACATTCCTGATAAACTAAAAATTGTTTAAAAGCTTTTGTAACGCTATTTTTCGATAATTTGGAAAATACGTAGAGTACTAATACATTGTTTATGAATCGCAAATTCGTACAAAAGCCTGCGTGGCAGAGTGGTAGCGCATAATCGTTTACATCAAAAGGTCGAGGGTTTGAATCCCGGGGAAGGCACTTGTTTATTCTACGTTTTTGCTTGCTATTATAAATGGTTTAGACTGTTCAGTATCATATATTTGTAAGTAAACATATACAATGACATTAAAAAAAAGGAATATCTGTGAAAAGTCCCTTTAAGGCTATAGTTATAAAGGTCTCTTCACGAAAACTTTCCGTGTATTGTTAATTGTCAATTAACATATAATTAGTCATAATACTCATCACAATTACAGAATACAGCGCAGGCTGGGTGTGGTAACTATTCCTGCATACCAGTCGGCTGTATATAATGTCAGCTGCTGTATTTATATATGTTTTCTCATATAAATACTATTAATCGTATTCACATTCATTTGGCATTTTGCATGCGTTTACGGAAACAATGGTACGTTTTCTTTTTATGATTTTTTTGTTTCATTTCTAGTTAACTCATGGATATAAATGTAAGTATGTTTGCGTGAATTTAGGGTAAACATTGTATAATTAATATCATCAACACGATAGTAAAGCGACAACAATACCAGTGGTCTGATTGTTTTCTCGTACAGCATTAGTTCATCCTTCTGAATTTACAGAATGTTTCATAAATTGTTTTTAACTTTCATAGATATAATTAATTATAAGATCTATATGTTATTTTCTACGCTTGTGTGATTCCAGAATCACATCACTGAGTACACAGCCTCCATTGTGTGTATTATTTTATAACATCTTGATTTCAATCATTAGCAACAAACGTTTGTGAACTACAATGTTTTCCTAGAACACTGACGTCCCTTCTTTTGTCTCGCAACTCATTTAATGTCGAAAAATATCCAAAAGACCCAAGTGCGCAAGTTTACATGCTAATACGTTTTTAAAGTTTCATATTATTTTACTTAAAAGGACAGGTACATGTTGAGAAAATAAAAACGAACCAAAATACGGATGTTCGCTCATGTTCACATGCCGCTTGTTTTCGAATGTTTCATTACTTTATCAATATTGTTTTTTTGTAACTGCGCATGTTTCTAGGTTCAGAATTCCGGTTAGACTGAAAATATCTGAACCAAAGTATGGGGATGCACAATTTAACATGGTGGTTAATATGTGTGTAAAGTTCATCTCTCTATCGGCAAAACTTTTAAACTACGGGCCACGCACGCTCGAAATGTGTTTTTGTTTTAAAATGTTTAAAACTCCGGTTATATTATAAGTTGTATGCCTCTAGCAACAATACTTGTTGAGTTACGCGCGACATAAAAACACCGACGGACGGAAGGACGGACGGACGGGCCATGTCATATCCAAATGCTCTCCACCTAAAAAGTGTGGGCATAAGACAAACAAACATGTCATGAAACAAACATTTGTTTTCCTCAGTGTATTGACCACTGTTATTTTGTTGTAAAGACATTTTTATCCCAAATTATGAAATTAAACAAAGCATTGAACTGTACTTATAACATTCAATATGAACATATATTTTGATAGCACTTATTATCACATGCCATACCCTGTTTCCCATGTAATATAACCGTTACATATATTTTTATATTACACATGTGTAATATACTTTTTAAGCGTTTTCATTGGCTTAGTTTTCGTTAATTGACCAATCGCATTTTGTTATTTTGCTGAAATAACGTTGGAACAACAAATGACGTCACGAAATGTAAACAACATTCGGGATTGATCATTATGTTTGCGTAAATATTTATTTAATTTGCTCATTTAAAAGCATGTGATAAAAAAATCTTTCACTCGTTGTCATATCATTCCAAATTTTATTAAACTCGTCCAGGAAATTCGTTAGTAAGCTCGCCAAAGGCTCGCTTACTAACAAAATTCCTGAACTCGTTTAATACAATATGGTATGATATGACAACTCATGCCAGATCCTGTATTTATTATTATTGCCGTATTATTCTTTCAGGAAAAGCTTGTGCTAACCGCTGTAGTGCTCATTCTGTTTATGGCGCTGAATTTGACATCTGCTTCGCAGCAGCAGCAGTCTTGCTGCAAATGGTGCAGACTTAAAAACATGACGTGCGAGTGGAAGGCAAACAAGTGTCGATGTGGGGAGAACAATAACCATGACGTCATCGCTAAAACTCGTCTGGAAGCTTCATCGCGCTCAGCCAAAGCCGAACGAGAACACGACAAAAGAGGCGGGTCCTTCGATCATGTTCTGGGAATCATCTAGGTTGACAATCGCTTATTGCGTTTAACAACTGCCAAACATACAGTGATGAGAAACATGATTTTGAATTGGATGGAAGCATAAAGGGTTAAATACCTGTTCCCTAATGGTCATCGATCGTTAAAAAACTGGCCTATATGTAATATGAAATGGATTATTTAATAAAACAAACACACTTTCCCAGAGTTTGTTCCAATAATTCTGTTTAATTTTGGAATTTACTTAAGAACACTGCATGTGTTTACGCACAACCGTCGAGAATTGTATTATGTGACCACACCGGTAAGTGTCACATCGCCTGTCGACCTTTGCGGTACGCACATGAAATTCAAAGCGGCGCACGACACGATACTCGACCATTTGAGACAGGCGACACTTTAAGACGACACGTAGCGTTAGAACATTTGATTGTCGAATTGTCGCGTTTATAATTGCCAGAAAAGTAGTATCTAAAATTGAGTGTGGTCTTAGATTGTCGCTTGTCGTTGAAAAATGTCGCATGCCGTGTCGTGCGTTGTTATGCTTGTCGTGTGTCGACCTCAAAGGGCGACAGGCGACATTCGAAGCGACGCACGAAGAACACGCGACATTTCAAGCGACAAGAGCTATTATATCGCCTGAATGTCGAATGTCAACTTAAAATCATCGAGCACGACATACCATTTCAAAGCGACGCGCGACATTTTAAACGACGCACGTCATTCTGTCGAGCAAATATCGTGCAAAATATCACGCGACCTTTACAACGACTAGCGACAATTTAAGACGACACTCTATTTTAGATGCTACTTTTCCTTGCAAAATATTCCAGGCATTTTCCTGCCTCAATGCGACAATCAAATCTTCAAATGAATTGTCGCTCGTCGCTTTGAAATTGTCGAGTATCTTGTCGTGTTTCGCTTTGATTGTCGTGTGTCTACCTCGAAGGTAGACCTCAAAATTCAATTTTGCGATAACCGGATTCGAAAGAGTATACTCCTCTCTTCTATTTTCGGAAAGAGAGCTTTATTTTTTACATTATTACTAACGCTCCATTTAACAATTGCGCGCCGTAAATTGATTTTGATGCGCGAGGTTGAACATGCAAACAAACATCAAATACATAAGCATAGCATATTTCAAGTAATTGGTACAAATGTAAACAGTCCTATGTGAAGCGCAGTCATATGCACGAAACAATCAATTACATATCAATAACATGCACACACACTGAAACGGAGCTAGTTAAAGTATATACTTGCATCCAACGCCTTACGTTAACTTAAGACAAAAATCAACAATTAAATGAAAGCTCTGTAAACATTGCTTTAAGACCTTCCCACAGGAAGAAGTAGTTTAGGCACGATACAATAAATAGATCTGCGTTTTAACAGATAATTTCGCTCTGTATTATTTAAGTCTATTGATGCATTTAAGCTCAGTGCGAGATCATGAATCAATAAAACAGACAGAGAATATCGTGGCTTTTACGAAGCAATAT
>VMBQ01007430.1:0-15261 GCA_007657795.1 Dreissena rostriformis | reverse complement strand
ACACTACTTACCATTAGAATAATGATGGCTTGCATTCTGGCAAACAATGGCCAATAACCAACCATAAAATAGCTCCAACAAATACTACCACTACTACTACTTCTACAATGACTGCTGGTAGAGCTGTTACCAGACACTACTACTAACACTACTTACCATTAAATGACACTGGCTGGCCTTCTGGCAAACTAAGGCCAATAACCAACCAGAAAACAGCTCTAACAAATACAACACTACTACTACTTATACAATGACTATTGGTAGAGCTGTTACCAGATACTATTACTAACACTACTTACCATTAAATGACACTGGCTGGCCTTCTGGCAAACTAAGGCCAAAAACCAACCAGAAAACAGCTCCAACAAATACTACCACTACTTCTACTTCTACAATAACTGCTGGTAGAGCTGTTACCAGATACTACTAGTAACACTACTTACCATAAGAATAATGATGGCTGGCATTCTGGCAAACAAAGACCAATAACCAACAATAAAATAGCTCCAACAAATACTACCACTACTACTACTTCTACAATCGCTACTGGAAGAGCTATTACCGGATACAACTACTAACACTGCTACCATTAGAATAATGATGGCTGGCCTTCTGGCAAAAAAAGGCCAATGACCAGCCATAAAATAGCTCTGACAAATACTACCACTACTACTACTTCTACAATGACTGCTGGTAGAGCTGTCACCAGATACTACTACTAACACTACTTACCATTAAATGACACTGGCTGGTCTTCTGGCAAACTAAGGCCAATAACCAACCAGAAAACAGCTCCAACAAATACAACCACTACTACTACTTCTATAATGACTGCTGGTAGAGCTAGTACCAGAAACTTCTACTAACTCTACTTACCATTAAATGACACTGGCTGGCCTTCTGGAAAACTAAGGCCAATAACCAACCAGAAAATAGCTCCAACAAATACTACCACTACTACTAATTCTACAATCACTACTGTAAGAGCTATTTCCAGACACAACTACTTACACTGCTACCATTAGAATAATAATGGCTAGCCTTCTGGCAAACAAAGGCCAGTAACCAGCCATAAAATAGCTCTGACAAATACTATTACTATTACACTGTCTTTACTATTACTAATCCCAGTGCTTTCCACAGGATTTTTTTCAGGCGCCCTGGGGCTGATAGGGGTGGTTCGGGAGGGGTGTCCCCTGCTGACGTTGATTTTTTTTAATATAACGTGTCAATTGACGTTCTGTGCTGCGTTATAACTCAAAGAAAAACAGCGTCAAAAGACGTCATTTGGTGTGCTGTGACTTTCCAAGAAAACCCCCAGCTATAAAGTCATTTAAAAAGATATATTTTTTAATTGTTTTAAAACTTTCCTGCATAGATAGTAAAATCCCGACTCGAATGATTCCCCTATACATCCGTATCAACCCGACTCTATTACTGCATACTTACTACTTTTCAAATGTTTTTTCATTTCCCGATAATCCTGTATATTCCATTTTAAAAAGCACTTTCTGGTAAATATTGGCGATACAAGTTCTCAATAATTTCTGTAATACAGACGTTGCCATTTTTCTAAAGTATCAAAAACATTTCGGCGCAATTGACTATTTATAGATTTGATGAAATATTGCCACTGAACACGCGTTAATCCCCTGATGTTATGTGTGCAACGCTCAATACACCCACGCTTTCTATGCTAACGACGTGACGTTGTACATGCTGCATACTTTATGCGCCGGTCAACACGAAATAAATTTTCACGGTTATTTGAAGCAAGAATCTGTTAACGTCGAGTAAGAGTTAACATTTACCTTCGGAAGTGTGTTATGGATTACAAACGTGTTGACATTAACTTCGGGAGTGGGTTTTGGATTACAAATTTAATTATGCTCATTTGAGATTTCAACAAAGGAGTGGGTTTTGGATTACAAATTTAATTACGCTCATTTGAGATTTCAACAAAACATTAACAGTTGCGTAATGAATTCAACGATAATTTGTTAACACGCTTTACCAGTCGAGTAAATGTTTTGACAGTATAATGCATGAAATGCACAACTTCCACGAGGATTACCGCTGGATGCCATCATCAGTCTTCTAAGAAACTGGTCAAAATTTCTGTGGCAATTACATGTACGTCACAAGTCGTCTGCATGATTTAACTGCAGGTAGTGCATGCATACGAGTGCTGCCTCTCATTCAAAGCCTGCGCTCTCATTGGCCAATATTGATTTTCCAATACAGCGACGCTCCGCCTTTAGGCGGGCTTAAGTTGGGTAAAGAGATACATGACGTAATTGACAGAGGATCGTTAATCGCCACACAATTTTCGGCGAAGTCGATATCGCTTTGATCTTAAGAATGGCTAGTTGCAGTAATTGAAAAATAAACACTAATTGGAAAATTTTCAGGCGCCCCGCAGGCTCTGCTTTCGAAATTCAAGCGTCCCGGTGAGAGACCGTAAAATGGCCTGTGGAAAGCACTGCTACTCCTACTACTATTGTCACAAAACAAACACTCAAGATTACAATAATGATGATGGTTAGGTCAAATCAAACAAGCAATAATGGTAAAACATGAAGGAAGAAGAAAACAAGGAGATGGACAGCCAGGACAAAGTAAAACAAGCTATTGCCAAGCAATGATGTCCCCTACCGGCTCCACCATTGCCAGTTTTTTTTTTTTTTTTTTTTTTTTTTTTTTGATNTTACCAGATACTACTACTAACACTACTTACCATTAGAATAATAATGGCTGGCCTTCTGGCAAACTAAGGCCAATAACCAACCAGAAAATAGCTCTCACAAATACGATAACTATTACACTGTCTTTATTATTACTACTCCTACTACTACAGTCTCAAAAGAACTACTTAAGATTAAAATAATGATAATGGTTAGGTCAAATCAAACAAGCATTAACGATAAAACATGAAGAAAGAAGAATAGAAGAAGATGGACAGACAATATGACAAAGTAAGAAAAGTAATGACAAGTTTATCAAAACATTAAACATCAATTAAGCTTAAAGCCTTTCGATTTCTATCCATAGTTCTAAATAAAATGTGTGTATTAACCAGTCTGTTTTTCTTAATTAAATTTCATTTCTGTGTTACTATTATAATGGACAGTGAGCCAAACTGTCAACAATTTTGATTTATGAGTTCATTAAAGAAAACATTTTTGAAAAGTAAGGCAATGCACTTTTTTTGTTTGTCATATTTTTGAGCAACTCATATAATAAACAGTTGATGAATAGATAAAATGGTTGGTAGATATTATTTCAACAACATATATATGGTATTTATTATGTACATTATTGCTGGTAAAAACGTAACTTCCTATGAAAGAAAACTAAGTATAAATGAAATATAGTTATGCATATGCCGCTACTTATACAGTATAAAGAGGGAACTCGCTAAAACAAATGATATACAATTATGTTTAACAAAGCTTAATAAAACGTTCATAAATCACTGTGATCATTTTGACCCTAAACAAATTACTTTGAATAAAAAAAATACAAATTGATTTGTAACAATTATTGCACCTAATACATGTATTGGCAGTGGTTTCTTTGGTAATTTTTGGGGCCCAAATCCAGCCCCATACAGAATCTCAAAAAGTATATATAATTCCCAAATCACTGCCTTAATTCCCAAGTATCTTTTTTAATAAATCAAAACATTCAGTTCATCACTCTATCCAGCTCTATAAGTTGAACTTTAGCAAATAAAATGTTAAAAAGACTTCCTCTTTTTTGTAATTTTGAAATATTGAAGCATAATGTAAGCACCAGAAAAACAACTTTCTAGTAAAAATATTACAGTTATACTGGAACTGAGGACAGACTGATTCTCATTTGGTGTGGATATTAACCCTTTGCATGCTGGGAAATTTGTTGTCTGCTAAAATGTCGTCTGCTGAATNGTTTCACATAATACGTCCCGTATTTTATACGGGCGTATAAAAATACTTCTATTTTATATTTTGAAGCATTTGTAAGCAACAGAAACACAACTTTCTAGTAAAAATATTTAGTACAGTTATACTGGAACTGAGGACAGACTGATTCTCCATTGTTGTAATATTAACTAGAGAGATTACTGGTACACGTAGTGGGGATAATAACATTCCCTTTGTCCCCTATCCAGAACACCTCATTTTCCACAAACACTTGCCCTTTACTGAGATACAAAATTTGTGTATAGTAATAGGTTAAAATATCCAATAAAACAAGATGTGTTTGTGAAACACAATGTCCCCCTATATGACGTTTGACCTTGAAGGATGAACTTGGCCTTGACCCTTCACCACTCAAAATGTGCAGCTCCATGAGATACAATGCATGTCAAATATAAAATTGGTAGCTTCAATATCGCAGAAGTTACATTACATGAGCAATTTTTACCCATATATTTGACCTAGAAGGATGACCTTGNTGAATCAATTTTGGTGTTAAATAAAATGTTTGATGAAAACAGCCAAACCTACATGTATTTTCCGGTGAAGATTATCACTCGCGCATTTCTTTTACATAAACCGCGCGTTAAAATGCCCTTTTTGAATTGACTGCGCCATGCCTCTATGCCCTCCTGGGAAAAACACAGACTGTGATCATTTTAACCCTAAACAGCTTAATTTGATACTAGAAATTTAAGATGAACACGTATGTCAAAATACTAATTTTTGATTTGTAACAATTAATGCACCTTATACATGAACTGGCAGTGTTTTCTTAAATTACACTGTTGTTGGCCCACTCGATATTACTATCCAAAGTGAACACAGATTTAGCAACCATGTTAACAGCTTTCTTTAACACAGCATATTTTGTTTCAAAGGAATAATTGCCCTTCACGTGTAACATCTAAGTCTGTCAACGCTAGAAGAGGAAAACCGCATCAGATAGCTATAACTGTCATGCCCAAGCATGATATCATTTAATGGAGTATGTACTACATAGTACAAATTTCAAAACATTTCCTTGTTGATTAACTTCTGAAAGCCATGCAGTGTTGGATTAGCACTGTGGAGGCCCATATGCAGTGAAAATTTTTAGGTCCATGCCCCAAGCCCTTAGACTGCCTAGTGCCTACTAGAACGCCAGTGCACAGTCGATTTTACTCGTTTGAATTAGCCTTATACCATTGCCAGTGACAATGTCCTTTTATAGGTATTAAATGTCATTAAAATACCGTTATGCCACAACAAAATTATAATTATTAGATTTAGAATTTTAGAAAAGTGCAGTCTGTATATTAACTATATTTACATATTTAACTCTTTACCCAGAATTAAGAATAATCTAAGAAAGTATAAGAAACTAAATTCTTTTGTCACAGTTTCGTAGCCTTTAAATTGCGGGGCCCATAGGCAGTTGCCTACTCTGCCTAATGGGTAATCAGGGACTTAAGCCATACAAGTATTCTACCCAATCCGAGTCTGAAANACAATATTGACACAATATTGATACCGTGTACATCAGGCTTTTTCCTGGCCATTTTGGGAAAAAATGCAATTCACATGAACGGTCCACTGATTTGGGAAAAACTAGTTTAATAGAACTCTTTATAATAATTCAAAATCATATTAATTATAGTTATATACTTGGTACGTTGTTAGTTGTTTAAAATAAAATTGAGATTTAATTATCATAAGACACTTCTTTAAAAAAAAAAAGATTTTGAGGGGAATGGGGCCGAATATCGGCCCCGAAATTGACATAAAAAAAACTGGTACCGTATACAAATAAAAGATGTTATTAATTTCAGAACTTGCACATTTTTAATTGTCACTTTAGAAAAAAACACAAATGCTCAATTAATCCAGAAAAGTATAATAACATCTCTGTACTATATAACGCTCTACGCTCACAACAGACGAACGCAAACTGTGTTTTCCGCCGTAATTCAAATTCAAACCAGATGGTTTACATCGAGGCTGCATAGATACACAGCCAGCGAATAGAGCTTAATTGAAAATTGGAGAGTGTTTCAATTTAAATTGCTCAGGCGTGCAAAATTGAAAGTGTCATTAAATTATTCTTACGGAAAATTATCAAGAAATGAATTATCTACACAGGTATGTAAATATTTTTGCAATCCGTTGATATTTACTGTCTGATATTTGGGCTTGAATGTTGCGCAAAAAATAAGTGCGCAACAATATAGACAAAGAAGGAAAACTTTCCACCATTGTTTTGGTCTGTTCCCCTGTATGCTCAAAATATTACCCATATAAAAAGTAGCTAAATATTTGAAAGTGTCAATAAGTTGGACTAAGAGACAATCTGTGACCAGTCCTGAAAGTGTATAGATCTAAGTACAGACAATCTTGAGATGTGAATGTTGAAGACATTTACATGTACAGTGGGCTTTGCTAACACAAAAACCTGAGTGAAAACTTCAAATACATTCTTCTTCTTGTAGAAATCATCTTGTGCATTACTATCTAGTGCAATGTGTTTAAGAGGCTTCCCTATAATGTTCAAGATCCATGAATGTGTTAAAGAATTTCATAGACACAAACATTCACCCTTTTTCAAAAGTTCAGATTTATTATGAATGCCAGAATGGGTCTTATTTCAGTTAAACATGATCTGTACTAGCACACAGAACATGATAGAACAGTTAAAACAGGTTTGGCTTGTTTAATCACCTCTAGTGTATTTTTTTTCATAAAAAAATGTTGCATATACAACGTAATTTCGAACTTAANAATTTTTTCCATATGTATGCCCATTTAATAATAATGTCATTCAATGAAAACGAAACGAAAATTAATTCCATGCAAGATAAAATTACCATAACATTTAAAGATTGTATGAATTCCGGCCTTTTTAGGGCTTTGTTTTATAATTGATTCAATGCACCTCTTACACTTTCGATCGCTGATTAAAATTAACAATGTCACATCCACACCACTTAAAATTATAATCAAAGTATTATTTTTTAAATATCATTTATTGAGGTCTTACTATAAAAAAGAATACAGTAAATTTATAGTTTTGTGTTGTGGAATAGTCAGTGTTTAGTCTTCCGACCACCTTTACTCTGATGCTTATAACTTATTCGTTTTTTATAAAGGGGAAATTATATTTATGAATTTACATTTATTGGTACTAAATTGCAATATTATTCAGGTGTTTTAATGTTTGTTTCGGATTTATTTATCAATTTATTGACTTAACAAAAGCCCTATATATATGTTTTACGTTGCTGTAACCAGTGCTTTTTGCCAACCAGTCAGTGCGCATGCGCGGAAAATCCCGAATGTGAACAATAACATTCAACGGGTGTACCTTGATTCGCCCCATCACTAATTCGCCCCATACTGGCTCGCCCCGCCTACAATTCAGTTCGCCCCACCAGGTTTTCACATCGTTTATCTGCGATAACCGATTCGCCCCATACATTAAATAATAGTGCCTTATATATTTACGACCTTGATGAGGTGTGAAAATACTATTCGAGTGCCTCGTTATCTTGAATGATTAACATTCGTCTGTAACGTGACATATCTTGGAGTAATAACGTGATAAGATCTTCCTGATTTAATGGATAATCAAATTAACGCAGGAAGCGTTGGCCTTTTATAACGGGGTTGATTTCGAGGTGTTCTTTTATAACCTTTTCATACATTGTTTTATGTTGAATTGAAGATATAGTGGTTAAAATTATATGATAATCGGATAATCCACGGACGCTAAATGAGAAATTATGTTATATATATGCTAAATGAGAATTATGTTATATATGTCCCTGGACAATCCTAGTTAAAAAAATGTTCAAGAAAACAAATCCAATTATCAAGTCCCATTGGCAATAACGTCGTCCCGCTCCCCGGGTATGCATTGCTGTCCACGATACACTTCTGTCAAATTATTAAAATCATTAAAATTATTAAAATAAAACAAGAGTAATCCGTTTTCACGTTTCAACAAAAGATTTTTTAATAAAGATTTGAATCAGCCTGAGCTTGGATGTCCAAGCTCTGAATCGAGCCTTTTTACAATTCCTGAATTAGATCACGAACGAACACATAATAATGATATGCTTTTAGGTAACATGTGTTTCTTACTTTAAGGTTGCCACCGCCGTAGTTGAGCCGTATAACTCCATCCTGACCACCCACACCACCCTGGAGCACTCCGACTGCGCCTTCATGGTCGACAACAAGGCCATCTACAACATCTGCCGCGGCAACCTCGACATTGAGCGCCCGTCATACAGCAACCTGAACCGTCTGATCGGCCAGATCGTGTCCTCCATCACCGCTTCGACGGTGCCCTGAACGTGGACATGACCGAGTTCCAGACCAACTTGGTGCCCTACCCACGTATTCACTTCCCCCTGGCTACCTATGCCCCAGTCATCTCCGCCGAGAAGGCCTACCACGAGCAGCTGTCCGTTGCGGAGATCACCAACGCCTGCTTCGAGCCGGCCAACCAGATGGTGAAGTGCGACCCCGTCGCGGCAAGTACATGGCCTTCTGCATGTTGTACCGTGGTGACGTCGTCCCCAAGGACGTCAACGCCGCCATCGCCACCATCAAGACCAAGAGGACCATCCAGTTCGTCGACTGGTGCCCAACTGGTTTCAAGGTCGGTATCAACTACCAGCCACCCACCGTCGTTCCCGGTGGTGACTTGGCCAAGGTGCAGCGTGCCGTGTGCATGTTGAGCAACACCACCGCCATCGCCGAGGCTTGGGCCCGTCTGGACCACAAGTTCGACTTGATGTACGCCAAGCGCGCCTTCGTTCACTGGTACGTCGGAGAGGGTATGGAGGAGGGTGAGTTCTCCGAGGCCCGTGAAGACTTGGCCGCTCTCGAGAAGGACTACGAGGAGGTCGGTGTCGACTCCGTCGAGGGCGGGGCTGAGGAGGAGGGCGAAGAGTATTAAATTCAACCAATTAATAAGTACAGATTTTTCGGACTTACCGGTATTGTTTGTAGTTATTTATTTACTAATGTATCATTAAAATCTGTTTTAGTATGCGTTGTGTTCATAGTATAAGAACTATTTTATATTCGAAACAACATAACATGCTTTTAACCCATGAGTTGTCGCCAATCCTTCACCACATTGGACCTTGTCTTGTTTGCGTTCATACAATATTTAAAATGTGTTGATACGGCTTCCATGTTGATAAGAGCGTCATGTGCAATCTACCACCGTGTTAAAAATCTTTTCTTTTATAATAAAGCATGTTCAAATATAAATGTGTGTTGCTATTTATCCTTAATATTACTTAATATTGATTCAAATAATTCTTAGACTTACGCAGATATAAATGTATATGAACTTGAAATTCGTTATATGACGCAACTGAATAGTTCCTTGAAATGTAAGGAAGACAACCTACGTTGAATACTTGTATCTGTTACATGCACTTGTGTCTAATAAATATTATCAAATTGTCAATTTGACAACAGTTTTTAGCTCACCTTAGTTTGAATGACAATGCTTCGTGGATGTAGGTCATTTTTACTTGTACCCCATGTAAATAAGCGGCATTAAAAGTGTTCACTGAGTTCCGAATAACAACTATTAAAATAATGTTTGAACATGGGGTATTTGCGTTCGTGGCTTGATAAAACGACACCGTGCCAAACTCAAGGTCATACTTCGATGTAAAAAGTAAACAATGCAATCACAAAAATTTGCGTGTTTGCTGTATAAGTAATTTCTAATTGATGGATTTCGAAATTGCTTGCACGAAATGGCCACCAGCATGAGATGAGTAACGCGCGCAAGATTCAGATCCGTCCCTCCAAGGTCATGTAAACTTAAGAGGTAAAACATGGTGTTATACAGTTACATAGTTTGTCATCTTTTTTTTTCTGATTCGGGACTGTACGTCTATTCATGTTTACCTCATGAAAGTTGACTAATTCATTCCCGTCTCTATAACTAGTGTGAAACTATTGGGCGCAGCAATATTGTAATTTTTAATGTTCGGAAGGTCGTCTGAATATGACCTCTANTTGGGCGCAGCAATATTTTAATTTTTAATGTTCGGAAGGTCGTCTGAATATGACCTCTAAATCGCAGTCATCAGCTTTATTCAGCCGACAGTAGCATCAGACTTGAAATGGTTTAAATGAGATTGCGAGGGCACGAGATTGTGATGCATGATCGCGAATTCACAGCGCCATCTTGCGATAATATGATCCAAGTTCGCGAAACGGCGATGGGAACTTGCGAAATTAATATCGATTTGCGAGATTGCGAATTCACTTCCACGATATCGCAACGTATAAGCTCAACCGCGCGCTGAGTGACCGTGTTTTATGGTCGTGTGATAAATAATAAATGCTTTCAAATAACCAACTATGCAGCTAATACATGGTCTTTCTGTGCGAAGTAAATTAGAGGATGCATATGCGCGCCCCCCCCGCCCCATCGCACACGGTCGTAACACGTACCTTTTATATGTGGTGATCGTTTTCCAAATGTATAACTGCATCCTTGCAATATATATGTATACAGCGTTCACTTTTTCTTTTATATGCTTATACTCATTTGCATTAACATATACTTGAATTGAATATATTGTGTGTGCACATTGTGAAGAATAACGTAAAACAAAACTACATGGGTTTAGTTGAAAATTATTCGGATGCAGCCGTGCGTTTTGCAACGATGTGAACGGAGTGTTCAGCCTGAAACTATTTTATCTCCAATAAAAAGACCAAGCGGATACATAAGTTTCACACTCAACTCTCGAAATCAATTCAGTGTGTGTGAGTGCCCCCTTTACATTTCACTCATTGTCAGCAACGNTATGTAAAAAAAAAGAATAGTCTGCAAAATGTCAGCAAGTGGCTAACTGGCAAAGAAAAAAAGCTAAAAAATACACAGGGGCTACAATGACATGCTCTGTCTTTCTTCATTATATTTTTCACTTAAATATTTTTAAAATGGTAACTTTTCAAGCAAAAAAAGGGCTAATTTCTGAAAAAAGAAAAGTCTTTATTTTGCTCAGGAAATTGCAACAAAACGCACCATAGACAATATAGGATCCAAAAAATTAACGGGGGGGGGAGTGAATGTGCTTAATGAAGCTCTAGTAACATTATTGCTAAATTACCATTCAATTACACAGTATTAAAACAAAAAATATGTATATTTAAAGCCCCTATAACGCTCAAATTCATAGGATATTTCGTAAAATATCTCGTAAAATAAAGTTTACACATAAAGAATCAGTGTTCTTTATAGCAATAGCCAACATTTCAACGCTAGATGTGGTCTGATAACATATTTTTAATAAGATATAAAATGCTCTTTTCCGCTCACCTGAGCACAACATGCTCATGGCTTTTGGGATCACCTTTTGTCCGTCGTGCTTCATCCGTCGTTCGTCGTCAACATTTTACCTTGTGAACACTCTAGTGGCCACATTTATTGTCCGATCTGCATGACACTTGGTCAGAAGATTTGTCCCAATGATACCTCGGTCGAGTTCGAAACTGGGTCATGCTGGGTCAAAAACTAGGTCAATCGGTAAAAAAACCAACCTTATGAACACTGTAGAAGTCACATTTGATGCCCAATCTTCAGGTAACTTTGTCAAATTGTTTGTCTTAATGATTTGACTTGGTTGAGTTCAAAAATGGTTCAGGTAAGTCGAAAAACATGGCCCCCAGGGGATGGGGTAGTATTCCTTATATGGCTACAGAGTAACCTTGTGAACACTCTAGAAGTCACAATCTTTGCCCAATCCTCATGAACCTTAATCAAAACATTGGTTTTATTGATATCTCGGTCGAGTTCGAAAATGGTCCAGATCGGTGAAAAAACATGGATTCCAGGGGGCGGGGCAGTTTTCTCTATATGTATATAGTGAAAACATGTGAACACTCGATCTAGAAGTCACATTTTTGGCAAAATTTTCATGAAATTTGGTCAGAACATTTGTTTTCTGGATACGAGAGTTGAGTTCGAAAATGGTTCTGGTCCGTTGAAAAACATGGCCGCCAGGGGGGGGGTCATTTTCCTTATATTTATGTAGTTAAAAAAGCTTGTGAACACTCTAGTTTCAGGATATTTTGTTTTGTTTTTATTGCAAACAATACGTTTTGAAATTAATAGTGATACAAAACGTCTCAAATGTCATTATTCCAGTACATATTGTTCATACATGTACCTATTTTTTGAATTCTGAATTTTGAAATATTCCATATGTTTTAAATATCTTGAAATTATATATTTCACTGAATTTTAATTTACTTATCAGTCTAAACATATATCTCGATCTGGCTTCAATGTCAATTGATTTATATGCAAGCATCTTTAAAAAAAAACAGAATGAGCATTCGTTGTTGATACAACTTGAGAAAGCTTTTCATTGCTGTCTACGATTTCTTTTTATGCCCTCGGTAGGGTGGCATATAGCAGTTGAACTGTCTATCCGTCTGTCAGTCTGCGCGTCCGTCCGAAAACTTTAGCGTTGGTCATAACTTTTGCAATATTTAAGATTGCAACTTGATATTTGGCATGCATGTGTATCTCATGAAGCTGCACATTTTGAGTGGTGAAAGGTCAAGGTCATCCTTCAAGGTCAAAGGTAAAAAAAAGAGTTAAATGCATGTGTATCTCATGGAGCTGCACATTTTGAGTGGTGAAAGGTCAAGGTCATCCTTCAAGGTCAAAGGCAAATTTTTTATATAATATTTTTTATTTTTTCAATGCGGCACAGTAGGGGGACATTGTGTTTCTGACAAACACATCTATTGTTTTATATGTATTACATTCAAACTGCAATTAACTTGCTCGTTTTCGGATGAAGCGTAGCTCATCAAACCTGTGAGTCAGTTTGTCATCTAATGTGCTGTCAACACAATCTTGCCTTGATATGCTTGGATTCAGCGATCTGTCATGTTGATTGTTTTCCCGCTCCCCACTGCCTTTAATTTCAAGTTTGGTGTAATAACTGTATTGAAAATGTTCATAAATTCTTCCCTGTGTGTGAACATCACTTCAACTGGTGGGACTCTAATTGATGCCGCCTCTTCCATTACGTTAATAGTAACTGGGTGGGCTCTTACTGATGCTGGTCGCGGAGTCACGTCAATTGTTGTTGATTTTCTTTTCCAATTATCTTGTAAATTTGTTTGACTNATGCTGGTCGCGGAGTCACGTCAATTGTTGTTGATTTTCTTTTCCAATTATATTGTAAATTTGTTTGACTTATGAAATGAACAAACACAAATTCTTATACTCCAAGACATAAGCAGTAAGACGTATAACTTTGTTTTTACAGAAGTAATATTGAAACATGTTATTCTTGCCATATAGATGAAAGTTGAATTTCAATGGCCTCCCAGGACGTTGTCATTACGTCCATGCGCCTCTGAAACAATAACAAAATTTGAACTTGTTATGAATTGAGGTGTTAGGATTCATAGTTTGAGCTGTGTTCATAGCTATCAGCAGACCAATCATAACACAAGATATGTTACCGGGGTGGAAATCCAAACCGCCTTCCACAAATGTGTAATCCAAGAAGCACATCTGATTTCACTTTCTAAGTTTTAAACAGTGTTCACATTCTTCTGTCTTCCATCCAACAAAGATTGTTTGGCACACTCATGTTCTCTCGTATTATGTTTTTCTCACAAATCTCTGAATGTCCTCAAAAAATGGAAGTTCTTTGGAGCTCCTTTGCATCACATTTTTTAACACATTTTTATCCGTCTCTTAGATGACTTTAATGTTGCATTCTGCTTAGTAATACCTGTAAGTTTTGTGAGTTTTTCGTAATTTTTAAGCTGTTGGATGCACAAATGTGTCTTTCAAATTCCATTTGTGTTGTTGTCATAGATGATCCTGCGTCCAATTTCACTCACCTTAACAACCATTGTAATAATTTCGCTGGATACACAATTTTGACTTCTGACCTCAGAATTTGCGTCTTAAATTGTTTATATCTAGGCCACTGACTCCCTCGAGCCTCTTGAATTTCACGGGCAAAATCAAAGTCAACGGAAAATGTTGTGTTCCTCAACCTTTGTTCATTGTTATACCCCATTACCATTGGTAATGGGGTCTATATAGGAGTCACTATGTCGGTCGGTCTCTCTGTCCCGAAAATTGTATCCGATCTTCACCAAACTTGGTCAGAAGTTGTAACTAGATGATGTCTAGGTCAAGTTTGAATATGGGTCATGCCGTGCCAAAAACTAGACATTTGGGTCACTTAGTGCGTTTTAAACAGAAAGTTTTATTTCTTTTCTAACGTAATTTGATTTAATATAGCATATAAGCTATGTTTATTGTTAAATATGTTAACATTTTTATGCCCCCGGTAGGGTGGCATATAGCAGTTGAACGGTCAGTCCGTCGGTCTGTCCAAAAACTTAAACATTGGTCATAACTTTTGCAATATTGAAGATAGCAACTTGATATTTGGCATGCATGTGTATCTCAGGGAGCTGGACATTTTGAGTGGTGAAAGGTCAAGGTCATCCTTCAAGGTCAAAGGTCGAAAAACAAAATCCAAGGGAATTATAAGCTTTATAAGGGAGATAATTTCTAAATCTGCCAAATGTTATATAGAATTTGTATTTATATTGAAGAACGCATTTCATTTGGAATTTCAAACTAGGTTAGCAAATCCTTACTGCAATGTGTAGGTCACACATGAGATGTATGTATGTTTTTATGCCTCCGGTAGGGTGGCATATAGCAGTAGAACTGTCAGTCTGTGATTCCGTCCGAAAACTTTAACATTGGCCATAACTTGTGCAATATTGATATAACAACTTCATATTTGACATGCATGTGTATCTCATGGAGCTGCACATTTTGAATGCTAAAAGGTCAAGGTCATCCTTCAAGATCAAAGGTCAAAAAACAAAATCCAAGGGAAGTAACAAGCTTTAAAGGGAGATAATTTCTGTTTATCATTTGGCAGGTACAGATCATTTTTACAAGGGAAGTTATAATTTTTAATGGAATATAATCAACATTTTTTTTTTAAATTCAAAGCGGCACTGTAGGGGGCATTGTGTTTCTGACAAATACATCTTTTGTTTAATTGTGCATTGGCAAATTCAAGACAACAAATAAAATTAGTTGTATAAAGCTTAAAGGTCAATGTCACATATCTGAAATATCTAAAAGTGCTCATGTTTAGACATCAATAATACATCAACATTTAACCCAGTTTAATCAACAGTTCTTTGCTAAGGCCAAAATAATTTTAAAATGCCCTTTGTTTATACCCAAAGATATGAATGGATCATCTTTGGT
>VMBQ01007429.1:0-44407 GCA_007657795.1 Dreissena rostriformis | reverse complement strand
TAATAATTAAGACCCATACTGAAAATACAGTATCATGTATAAATAATCATCATTTGAAAGAGATAAAATTATAAAGAATCACAAACATAAAGCAACTAAATAATATGGAAGGTTTCTGTTGTTGTTTGATAAATTGTGCTACAACACACGGATAATTTATTTGAAGCATCAAATGAGTCTAAAAAATAATGGTCCAGATGGCCAAGTTATTAAGGTGATTTATATCCATAGGCCAATTGTTTAAGCCCAATTTTTGTTTCTTTATTGAATTATATTCCTTAATTAAGTTCTACAGTTTCAATATTTAAATCTAACAATAGAAGTCATTAGCTGACACACTTCAAAAAATGTCTCAATCTGTGATTAAGTCCCTCGTAAAAGAATAAGATACATCCATTTCTGACCAATAAAGTTTCTCTAAAATAATGCATAATAAATGTTTGCAAAAAAAAGATATTCTTCATTGAGGTCCAGACCAATAAATTACCGCTATTACTGTACTGTTTTTAGACACTTAAAAATAATTATTGTTTTTCCTGTCCTAAAATTCAGATACACAAAAATATTCCCAAAAGTCAGTGTTCGAAAATTAATAGTCGTCCTGACAATACCTGTTGCATTGATGTATGGATTTTTCAGTGTACAAAGTCAATTGCCAAAATTATAGCGTGTATCTGTAAATACCTTGTGTAAAGTAATAATAACATAAAGATATGTTTGCAATAAATTTAAAAACATCTCATATTGTTTATGTTGTTTTACAGAAAGATACGATAGGGTTAAACTTTGACCACCTAGTACATAAGCATTTATTATACTGTACAATGAACCTTCCAGGGCCCTTGCTACACTTTGGGGTTTGGGGCTGGTGCCCTTAGAGGGGGGAATTTCGCATTGATTTGGGCGAAAATGGGAATTTTAGAAGATCTTTTCACCAACCATTCAACACTTGAAAATGCTTTATTTTAATGTTATTTACAAAAATATACATTTAATCAAAGGTAAAAACCACGATACCAGCTGGCAACATAGGAATAAAATTANAAAAAAAAAAAAAAAAAAAATGGGAGGGGGGGATTTTTAGCTTAAAAGCTGAAATAGGGGACAAAAGTATACTATTTTAAGGGGGGAATGGGGCCGAATTTCGGCCCCAAAAAACGGCCAAACAATGGCCATGCCTTCCATTATGAAACTTCAACCAAATGCACTGTGATAATTATGGTTTTGTTGTTTGTTCTTGAATCGTTGTCTTTAACTCCTGCAAATATAATTAGAGCATATTTGTCAAACTTCCAATTTTTAGCCGGGACAGATCATTTAGACAATAAAACTTAATACCAAATAGGCGGTATCCGGAAAAACGGTACCCGGTGTTTTTTTGCAATCCCGGACAAACGGCACCCTGAAAATTTGTTGACCCGGACAATTGGCATCCGATATAATTGTAAACCCGGACAAACGACACCCGATTATAGGCGATTGATAAAACCCGTCAGCACCTTGTTGGAACAATTTTTTTAATCCGCTAATTGGTTGAGTAAAAGAGATGATAAATAAATCCCGTCAACAAACTGTTTTATCAAACTAATTTGATTGAGTGTAGATATAATTTGAAAACAAAACAACAAACAGAGACATTACTCCTATTATCGCAATGTGTTATCTGTTCTGTATTATTCACCTTGAAAATTAGCGATCACTTTCTTTCAAACCAATTAGCGGATTAGACTAATCAGTACGATAAAGTCCAACACGGTTTAAGATGTCTATTGGTAAAAAAAAAAACATTAAATGTTTCATAGCCTTAAATCGGGTGCCGTTTGTCCAGGTTTACAGTTTAATCGGGTGCCTATTGTCGGGGTCCACAAATTTACCGGGTGCCGATTGTCCAGGATTGCAAACAAACACTGGGTGCTGATTGTCCGGGTGCCGTTTGTCCTACAATCCAAATAGGCATTAAATAACGCTAATTTTCAAAAGCAGCCAGATTCTCCTAATATTCACTTATTGACAGCAAACAACTGTTCTCAAATGCTACAAAACAAAAACTGTAAATACATAAAGCCTAACTTTTGGGTTCCTTACAATGATCATTTCATCTGAATAACCATTTTAATCTATCAGGGTGAAACGTTATCTATATCAGAATGATATGCATGCCTAATGTACCTAAATGTAACAGTTTACTGACTTCTTGCATTGATCGGCCAGGTTTTATGGCCGTCATTCGGTTGTAAAAACTCATGTGTTATGTGTCACCGGATGGACCTAAATAGGAGGAATTGTAATAAAATGCAACTGTTAAGAGTGATTCATAATAAGGGAAAATCTGGGTGTCCGAAAAAAAAGAGCAAAAAAACTATTATTTTGACTTAAAAAGAGTGTATCAGAAAACTTGGTGTCCGAAAATTTAGAGTAATTACAGGATATGAAATAATTAAAGGACCATCCTAAGGGCTGGCATGATTCACTTAGCTATCAAACTTTGCCAAGATATTATAGAATCAAACATGTTCATGGTTTGAAGAAGATTGCATGATAACTAATAAAACTTGAAAGCTGAAAAAATCTAGTCTACCAATGTTTTTACCAGCAATAACAAAAAACGTACTTCTTAAGTAAAGTCAAATATGATTGTGTGTTGAAACGTTTATTCGATATATAAGCATGGTGTTGAGATGAAAATGATTATTCCTTTAGAACCGCTAGAATACTGGGTTTCAGGCTAATGATGTGCTACACTTTCTAAAAAATGAAAAATGGTCAAAAGAAACTTAGGCGATTTTCAACAGAGGGTTTCTTCCATAAGAAGTATGAGATAGCACGAAATTGTGTATATATATGTTTACATTAAATATAACATACCATACAAACAGGTTACTTTTGTTTATTTTCATTTCTTAAATACTTAACATGTTTCCGCCATAGCCATCATCAGTAGTTTTAATATAAACATAAAGAAAAGAAGTGAAGTCAATGTCTGATACTGTCACGTAATGTCGTTTGGCAAGAAACAGATATAACCATAATATTAAACAATACAAATGTTGGTCTGAGTTGATTCAACAACCTATTTGTATTAATATAATTTATTTAAAAAAAACATAGTAATATGCAAACATCAAATATATATGTAAACTATAATGTTCATGTTATATATATCATGAAGCAGTATATTAATATTATTATTTATTAATTTTGTTCATATATGTTCAAAAATTCTATAATAACATTCTTATACTAGCCTAATTAAGCTATAGAAAACGTGATGTTTTTCAACAATTTAAGCAAATTGCACATTTGAAAAAGAAAAGCAAACACATGAATACTCTGCCCCACTTGTTGCGAAACCCGTTATTGACAGCTTTAATACTTGAACCTTGCTCTGTGGATACTGGGAAAATTTGAAGAGACCCTTTTGAGTGTTATGTGATGGCAGGAACTAAGTTATTGGATTCAATTTGAAATTGGCAATGATTTGACCATTTAAAATGTCGTACATGTAAGTTATAGTTCTTGCCCTTCCTTTTGAGGAAACTTTTATGTCATGTAACTGAAACTGCTGAAAACCAAATACTTAGTTTTTGTGGAAGATTATTTCTAGACATTGCATGGAATAATTAAGCCGCGCTTAATGCATGCGTCTAGAGTGTTGTCCCCACAGGCTAATCAGGGACACCACTTTCCATCTATACTGGATTTTCCTTAAGAAGAGACTTCCATTAAAAATTTCATAAAAGCATAAAGAGTTGTCACTGATTAACCTGAGTGGACACTTAACACACATGCATTAAGCCCCGTTTTCCCAGAGCAAGGCTCATTTGTATTACAAATTACACGTTATCTTATTGTTAATAATTTATCATTATTAACCAATCAAACATTGCAACACTTTACATTGAATTAGAATTAAACTTCTTATCAATGGAAAATCATTTTTACTGATAACAATTTTACACCAAAATTTAGAATTCATAGAAACTATATATTGGTAACACACACAATAGGATTGTTCTTACCTGTAAATAAAGCATTGGTTATCGGAAACATACAACTAGCAGACTGTACAGAGGTGTAGGCAGACTAGTTACATGGGTTTAAGGTATTTTTCATGAATTACCATATAGTTGATGTATTTTGTAACCTTTACATTATTAAAACAAAAAATGACACAAGCTATATAAATAATAAGTTCCAAAGTTGAAACACAGAATAGTTTTAGGAAAAAACAAATTTAAAAACTCTTAAAGGCTCAGCTAAACTTGTTTGTTTTCACTAGCATCTAAACAAATGTATGTAGGTCAGCCAATTTTAAACTGTTTTTACAATAAAACAAAGTTATTTTTCCACTTAAATAAGAATTTTCATTGAAATAAATCGGCCATATATCTATGAAATAATTATTCTGTTTTTAGATGTAAAATTAAATTTTGCGATTAATGTAAGAATCTAGCAAAAATTGTAAAACAATGAAAAATTCAACCTGGAATACCAAAAAAAGTAAAGGATTGGTCAGGTTAGAGGAAAAGGATAATGCTTTGTTAACCTCCAATCAGTTAGTGTCAGCAGTTCACATACACACCACAAACAAATCATATGAGCCACATCATGCAAAAATGGGTCTTATGTCATATGCTGCCAGCACAAGTCAGGTCAGGAGCTACCATATCTGATAATGAGACAACAAAACCTTGCATAACTTTACAGCGGACAGGGCAGCTCCTGACCAGACTGCTCGTGTGTGAAGGCTGGGCTGGAGCTACACTTGCCACATATGACATAAGACCCATTTTCGCATGACATGGGTCAGATAACTGACATTGTTTATACAAGTTAGATCTCATATCAGCCCACACTTTAGTGAAAACAAAGAGCAGTTGGTAACTTGGTATAAGCAAGAGATGGTGTTAAACTCTAAAAGCAAAGCCAACTAATTCTGAAGCAAGTCTTTAAACTTACATTTACTTCGCTTCAATTTTGATGATTCGTTCCCCATAGTCACAAGAAATTAAATCTATTCTGTAAGTTTAAAAATAGAAACAAGTTATTAAACTTCCTGTTTCACAATCTATAAGTACTCTTTACTTGGAAGCTGTTTTGTTCAGTAGATAAAGACAGGAAACAGATATCACATTAAAGTAATGAGTATATGACGCATTTCAATACTTACGACTATCTTTTTGCACAATTTAACAAGCTATTGCTACTAATAGGAGTATCAAAATCTGTTCAAATTGTCTGACTGACAAACTGACTTTTAACTGAAAATTATTGCAGTGTAAATTACAATATAAAAATTATGTTCTACAAAATGGCCACTATTGAACAATATCAAAAAAAGATAATAAAGTTACTATTTCTTTTTTTGAAGTTTGTAATAAAATGTCTTGTAATAAAGAACAAAGGCTTAACAACAAGAACAGAATTTCAACCTAAAAAAAAGAGAAGCATTAGGGCATTGATGGCCCTAAAGTGCTCAGCTGAGTTCAAAGACATTTTTTTTTAAGATTCAACAAGGGCTATAACATCTTTAAGTCGATATTCCGACTAAACTTTGAGTTTTTCTCAATTTTTAGATGAGTTTTATTATCATGCTCAATTTGGTGTTTTTGAGTTTTGAGCCTGGTTATGACACTTGGCCCTGGTTACCTAGTTTTTGGATGCACCCGACCCAAATTCAAACTTGGCCTAAATATTTTCAAGATAAACATTATGATCAAGTCATCAAGATTGAGTCAACATGTGGCTCTATAGTGGTAACAAGGTTTTTCTAGGATTTGACGCTTTGACCAACTTTTTGGATGCATGTACCCAGTTTCAAACTCAGCCTTGATATTTCTAGATAGAAATTCTGACCAAGTTCTATAAAGATTGGATAACAAATGTGGCCTCTGAGGAGGTAAAGAGCTAAAAGTTGACTTTGCACACCAAACACCGACATAAACCGGACATATGGTGATCACAATAACTCACCTTGAGCACTTTGTTCTCAAGTGAGCTAAAAAAAGTTGGTCCTGTTTGGATTGGAACAGATATTTTCTAAAATTAACTCAACATTTATATGGCATCATGCATGACAGTATTTGAGTTAATGAAAGCGACACAAATTAATCATAGAGAACAGAAAACTCCAAATTATTCCCTTTTTCCTGGTACAATGTATGTCAACATAAGGATGTTATCCGACCAGAATTGTAAGGGTCAGTTAACAGAATTTTACATTATCTGACACATCTTTTCATTTTATAATAAGAACACATTTACGCAAAATATGACATTTGTATTTCGGACAATAAAGGAATCATTCGGACTGTAAAATTATTCATAGATCATAGACTAAAAACTGCGAGCTTGAGCACAGGCAATAAGAGATAATTGTATAGTAAATTACATTCTTGCTTTTGAGCTAAATGTATTCCTGGCGAATATATCACAAAACAAAATGAAATGAAACGTAGCTTAATTTGTCTAATGTTTAAAAAGCTATGCTATCCAGTTAAAACATGTTAAATTTGGTTGAAAAACTATCGGGACAGTTGTTAGCGCTGGGCAAATCTAAAGCTAAAGCTAAACATTCCCGATACTAACATAGTTATTAGGTAAACGCTTAGTTAATATTGAGCTTACTTTATATTATGGTTATATTGAATTAAAGTGAATATAGTTCTTCGTCATTTGCCTACCTTGTAAACATCAAGGGTATTGTTATGTATTTTAGTGTTGAAAGATTGTATCTTCAGTTACCGGCTTTCGAACCTCACCAGCTTTCGAACCCTTCATTTGTTAACATTTTATGCTCATGTGCGCACGCGCACTATGTCACCGTTTTTTGTGTATTAGTAATTTGTTTACGACGACTCGCGTGTAGCTGTAAATTGACGAAAATGCGTCAAAAACAGGAAGAATAAGTAGATTAATCATAAAACACGTAAAAATCATTGTACTGNGGTCCGGAATCTTACTTCAACCTGATGTGAACATCGAATATCGCACAAACGTATCTGAAAATAAAATAATATAACACATCAAACATACTACAGTAGATAAAACCATTTGAAGACCAGACCTGGTGATCTAGTGATTGATCCCACTTGACCCAGATTAAAACATGGCCTTAACCCTTTGAGCGCTGGAACCGGATTTTGAAGGCCTTTGCAAACAGTTTGGATCCAGATGAGACGCCACAGAACGTGGCGTAACATCAGGATCCAAACTGTTTGCTATTCTGATAGTATTCTTTGCAAAAAAATCGAAGAAAATGCTAATTTTAGAAATTCAGCAGACGACGTTTTAGCAGACGACAAATTTCCCAGCATGCAAAGGGTTAACAACTATCTTGCTTCTGCACAGTAAGCATAAGCAATTATTAATAACTTGTTTGAAATAATTAATGAAAATAGAAGCATTTGAGAAAAAGATAACTTCAAACAATATAATTTCAAAAATTTGAAACTAAGTCAAACATGTATAATTTTGTAAAATGACCACTTAAAAAGTTGTTTCACCTGATTGATAACATAGGTCACATGTAGTGAAATATGATAGCAAATACATATAATAACAAAAACTGGCATAACAATTTGCATTATTTGCATAGTATTAATACGAACAATATACAAACTCTTTTTGTGTGATATTTTTGTATTCCTTAAAATATTTAAGTTGCAATACTTTTACAGCAGACCCTGCATAGAACTGCAAAGCCTGAATTCATAATATGTAATTTAAAAAAAATCCACTTTCTTATAAAAACAATTAAGTTAAGCAATCAGGATGGAAATCAATATATTCATGATAAAAACAACAACAATAACAAAACAAAACACCATCCAACAATAGAACAGTGTATTTTTAATCAGTAAAGTTGGAGTAACAAAGTTTTTAAAATGTTCAATAGTGGCACAAATATAAATTGCGTATATAAAATGCCAAGTATATACGACAATACTAAAAAACATTGAAATGAAAGTAATTTGTTCATACACAATGCAAAACAATTTATCACAGAATTATGAGAATATGACACTGCGCTTTCCCCCCCAATAAAGTCTACTGCATAAAATAAAACTTTGCTATTTTATTGACAAAGTCCATTGCATTCAGATTATAACACAAACCAGATTGTGACAAGGACGGATGCAATACTAGAAAATTGTCCAGCGGCACTTAAAATGTGTTACACAGTTTGTTATCACAGCCAATTCAATGGTATCCTCTTCCAAGAAGATTTCAGAAGATCCTGCAATTATCTCCGGTGTAGAAAAACTCATTTCTGGTCTGGACAATATATCCTTATTTTCCATGATTGATTCTTTAAGTACCAGCTGCTTAAAGTAAGGGCAATATCACAATTGATCGGAGACAATTTCACACAACTTCTGCAACAACAACAGTTTAATGTGCGATATGCAATTTCACATGACATCCAAAGATTCCAGATAACTGTCTTGCAAAAAAACAACACGTTATTTGGCTAAATGTAATTTCACATGATTTGAAACAATTTAAGATGACAGATTCAAAAGCAACAGTGCATTGTGTTCAAACGATAACACACAATTTCAAATTACATTAGATGAGTGAATCCTAATCAACTGTTTATCCTGATATGAGTCTTAATACTGCATAATTTTATGTCCCATAGAAATGCAAATTATTATGATAAGGGCGACATCACACATTTTGTGGCGACAATACATCCCATGATACAATCAACATGATTCATTTTGAGGCGACAAAATATCAGATGATAAGAGCAACATTTTTCATTTTGAGGCAGCGATATATCGGACTCTTGCGAAACAGTTTGTACTCCCTTGGCAATAATAAAACAATCCTGAATATATATAACTATCCCATAGAATTGCAAATTATAATGATACGGCATAACACATTTTGAGGCGACAATATATCGGACTGTTGCGAAGCAGTTTGTAGTCCCACGGCAACAACCAAACAACCCTAAAACTAGACCTTAGTTTTCATGGTGAAAGGGTTGATGTTTTTAATTGCAGGCAACGTAACAAGCTTTTTACGTCTGCCAGGGACTGGTCTTGGATCTTGTTTAGCTCTAGGCGTGGATGTCAGATCAGTAGTCTGTGCATCTAGGACTGTCGGACTCGGTCGATGCACAGCTTTGGGATCCTGCACATGGAATGATTATTAAATATAATTGAGGCACATGAGGAAAATATGGTTTAATGTATGACCACATTTATTTCTGTTTATCTCTGTTCTTGCACATTTATTTCTGTTTATCTCTGTATTTGCACACTTATTTCTGTTTATCTCTGTACTTGCACATTTATTTCTGTTTATCTCTGTATTTTCACACTTATTTCTGTTTATCTCTGTATGTGTACACTTATTTCTGTTTATCTCTGTACTTACACACTTATTTATGTTTATTTCTGTATTTGCATACGTGTTGCTGTTTATCTCTGTACTTACACACTTATTTATGTTTATTTCTGTATTTGCACATTTATTTCTGTTTATCTCTGTATTTGCACTCGTATTCCTGTTTATCTCTGTATTTGCACACTTATTTCTGTTTATCTCTGTACTTGCACACTTATTTATGTTTATTTCTGTATCTGCATACTTGTTGCTGTTTATCTCTGTACTTGAACACTTATTTATGTTTATCTGTGTTGACAAAAATGTAATGCACAGCAACCCTATTGCATGGATGCAATTTCACATGTCCCTTCCACATAACTATTTGGTATATGGGGTTGTAGACAGATGGGGGTAATGGCATACATAGATGTGTTAACAGTTAGGACATACATAGATATGTTAACAGTGAGGGAATACATAGATCTGTTAACAGTGAGGGCATGCATAGATCTGTTAACAGTGAGGGCATACATAGATCAGTTAACAGTGAGGGCATACATAGATCTGTTAACAGTGAGGGCATACATATATGCATTAACAGTGAGTGCATGAATAGATCTGTTAACAGTGAGGGCATGAATAGATCTGTTAACAGTGAGGGCATACATAGATCTGTTAACATTGAGGACATACATAGATCTGTTAACAGTGAGGGCAAACATAGATCTGTTTACAGTGAGGGCATACATAGATCTGTTAACAGTGAGGGCATACATAGATCTGTTAACAGTGAGGGCATACATAGATCCGTTAACAGTGAAGGCATACATAGATCTGTTTACAGTGAGGTCATACATAGATCTGTTAACAGTGAGGGCATACATAGATCCGTTAACATTGAGGGCATTCATAGATCTGTTAACAGTGAGGGCATACACAAATCCGTTAACAGTGAGGGCATACATAGATCTGTTAACAGTGAGTGCATACATAGATCTGTTAACAGTGAGGGCATACATAGACCCTTAAACAGTGAGGGCATACATAGATATGTTAACAGTGAGGGCATACATAGATCTGTTAACAGTGAGGGCATACATAGATCTGTTAACAGTGAGGGCATACACAGATCCGTTAACAGTGAGGGCATACATAGATCTGTTAACATTGAGGGCAAACATAGATCCGTTAACAGTGAGGGCATATATAGATCCGTTAACAGTGAGGGCATGAACAGATCTGTTAACAGTGAGGGCATACATAGATCTGTTAACAGTGAGGGCATGCATATATCTGTTAACAGTGAGAGCATACATAGATCTGTTCACAGTGAGGACATATATAGATCTGTTAGCAGTGAGGGCATACAAAGATATGTTAACAGTGAGGGCATACATAGATCTGTTAACAGGGTCAACAAATCTTTAAATTAAGGCCAAGGCAAATTAGCGAAAACAATTTGTTTGTACAGTTGTACGAAGAATATGTTATTGACAAACAAAAATATTGACTAACACTTACTGTCACCCAAGGAATCTGATACTGAAAATCAAGCATAACATTAGTAGAAGCATGAAAAACACAAACACACAATTTGAATGGCAATGGTAAAAAATCTCACAGGACACAGGACGTTTGCTTAAGCATTGCAATGGACGGGGTATAAAAATCAAACAAAAAATCCCCATATTAATCTTGATAGCTTATTGTCGGTTCAGGTACTACTTAAATATACCCTTAGTACTCTTAAGTTTCAATTATGTACCTCAGATACAGAAAATATACTAAAAAGTACCCTGCAGTATGGCCTGGTGCCTTTAAGCATATTTTCTATACCTAGGGTACATTGTAGTATACTTGAGTACCCGGAGTACTTTAAATTAGTACCTGAGCCGACAATTACCAATCGAGCCCCACTTACTGTCATTCTCAGGATCTGTGACTGCAGGTCGAGGATCGTGTTGTTCTCGAGGTTCTTCTCCAGCTCCTCCTCCTGCAGCTGATGTTGCTCTGCGTCCTCCAGGAGCTTGGCGCCTGCTTTCACGTGCACCTGTAGCGTAATAAGCAAATTTAGAAAAAATATGTAACCCTTTACCACTTAGATACGCATTTTGACGCATTTGTAGTCCCTTGAAAATGAACCATTCTTACTAGATTCAAGCTTTAAAAGCTGCATTTACAACCCTAAGGCACTGATAAGCAGCAAACAGCATACGACCTGAACAGACTGCGAGTTACTCGCAGGCTTTTCTAGTTTAATGCTGTTTGCAGTATAATATAATATCCATGTTCACTTCACTTGTTAGAGAGAAAGGGTAAAACTGCATACAATGTATAAAACGTGGTCAGTGACTGATTAATTTACAGATAAGATTTCCTTCATCCCCATGCTTAAATGGCATTTCTTATTTAGACTCCTTGTTTAATTTGCTGAGTTCTTTCTGTTTTAATTTGCACGTTTCACCATGTAAACGACCTTAGTAACTTCCGTCTGGTGTTTCAAGGTACATTATAAATATATACCCATTAGTTTAGTTACAGTACATGCCAGACAGCCGGAGATAAAGGATTCACAATTTCTTGTTGTCGCGGAGCCCGTTCGGGCATCGCATACATGTATATTGTTGATAAGGATATTTTGTTGACTCCGAAAGCTTTGTTTATAGCAAAATAAAAATAATTGACAATTTATGTTGTGTGCATCATTATCCCATCGAACTACTCTACATACAGGGCCCTCTCTGGCCATCAGGGGAAGGGGCCCAGGTCCCACATGAGGGGGAATTTCCGCGGCGTTTCCCTTTCATGGGGAATGTTTTTTACTTACTCTCTTATTATGAGACACCTCTTTCTCTCTTTTTTTAGGGGGAATTGTTTTCCAAAAAAGGGGAAAAAAGTACACTTTTTGATGGGGGACGGGGCCGATATTCGGCCCCAAAAAATGAAGATCGAGGGCCCTGACATACCATGATGTCGGGTCGTCGGATCAGCGTGTTCTGATGCAGCTGTTTGCTCTGTGGGTGGAGGTTGGCTTGGCCGGTCATCTGCGGGTCTGTTCCGTTGGCATGGTGACGTTTTGCATCAACTGAAAGTGGGTCAGACATTTGTTGCTTTTTTGTTGTTGAATGGAAGCGGAATGTTGTAGCTTGCCAACATTTATATGGCACTGACCTTCATCAAAAGTCTATAAATATTTATTTATAGATCTTTGCCTTCATGTATGAATATCAAAATAATATGTTTAAATCGTTTTTGTCTTCTATAGTTTATAAGGTTACGTGTTTTTTTGGAGTAGAAAACCATGTTAAATTTTGATGAGGCCTGCAATGATGTTTAAGTTTTTTTAATTTAAATGTTCATTTCATTCTTTATATAGGTGAGTTTAACTAGAAATGTGTCACAGACACTGATACCCTCAAAACAAATGTTTAAAATTGTTTGTACACAAGATATGCTACAATAGACAAAAAGACAGAAGGCCGAAATTCAGGCAAAACTAGTTCCTTTCTTTATAATCAACACATTAAGGTTATTCAAGAGTAAAAGTAAAAGCGCAATCCACATAATAGTTACACAGCAGTTCAAAACACAAACTTTGGTATGTACATACGGAAGGACAAGTGAAATGTTTCATTCTTCCTATTAATTTAAGAATCAGACTTAGCTGTTAGCAATGATATTTGTTTAATATTAGTAATGTTATTATATAACTTTCTATTACAGATATAATAACAAGATTTATAGTTGTGCAATGCAATGAAAAGGTTTTATGATCATAATTATGTGAATTCGAAACATATTGAAATTGTGTATTTTTACACAAAATTCTTTGTAATAGACATTTTGTATACCAATATTCAACTTCACCACTATAACCACAATGCCACTGTATATAATTCATTATAAAAAAAATCACCATCAAACCCCCTGGCCAATCATGACCCAGACAGCATGATTCGAATATGCTAAGTAGAGGACCACTAAATGATGTTACATGCCAAATATTACATATCATGGATTTGTTGTTTCAGAGTAGAAGATTGTTCAAAATTATTTCACTAAGTATGTCTATAAAAAATCATGTTTTTTTTTTAAGGAAAATATTTTTTGCTTAACCAATATTTCCTCTTTTTTACTGCATTAACAAAGGTATTTTTCAGTATTTTTCTGAAGTTAAAATATTTACATGTCACAATCAGTCCATAGAAAAATAGTAGACAAACATATAAAAAAAAAAAAACAAGATGTGTTTGTGAAACACTATGTCCCCTTTTGAGCAATGTTGACCCATATATTTGACATTTGACCTTGAAGGATGACCTTGACCTTTCACCACTCAAAATGTGCAGCTCCATGAGATACACATGCATGCCTAATATCAAGTTGTTATCTTTAATATTGCAAAATTTATGATTTTGACCCATATATTTGACCTTTGACCTTGAAGGATGAATTTGACCTTGACCTTTCATCATTCAAAGTGTGCAGCTCTATGAGATACACATGCATGCCAAATATCAAGTTGCTATCTTCAATATTGCAAAAACTATGGCCAAAGTTAAAGTTTGACGCAAACAAACTAACAAACAAACAAAAAACCAACAGACAGGGCAAAAACAATATGTCCCCCAGTATAGACTGGGGGACATAAAAAGCAATTGACTGCCTGCTCCTACCTGTATCAGAGGTATTGTCACTGGTTGACAGGGAGATGAGGCCCTTCCGAGGCACGACTGCCACGCCCAGTTTCATCTCCTGCTTCTGCCCCTGTCCCTGTACAGCGGCGGGGCCTACCTCCAGGCCTTTCTCCTGATCACCGAGGCTGTTGTAGAACAGCGGCGATTTCTGTGAACAGATAATGTCACCAAATTTGAAGTTTAACTAGACAACTTTCCACTTTTCAGTAATTGTAAATATTTTTTCCCCAAACCTAAAAGATCTTGGGACCATTTTAATAAGCCCTCATAAGTATGTAACGACTCATAAACCAGTTGCGAATATTGTAACTAACCATTTTGTGTGTCAATAAACTTTCGTAACTTACAATATCGTAGAATGCTATCATAAGTTTACGAGATGTAATTGAACAGACAATGTCACCAGTGTTGTCATATTGCATTAGCCAAATCTCCCGCTTCTGCTAGAGCTTGCATGCCAACACTAACAAAAATTAGACTTTTCTATAAAGATAATATAGGAATGTTCAAATGCAAATGTCACCATTTCAATGTATTTTTATTTTTGTACATTCTTTGCCACTTTGAAATGTCTAGGTTTAACTGTACGAAAACTTAATTCAATGGAATCACAAGTAAGGGCTTTTTTTTAATCTTTCAAAGAGCCTGAACTAGGCTTCTTCCCCCAAAAGGAAGGCCCCTCCCTCCCCCCATCAGACTTATTTTAATGATGCAATTTCCCTACCTTTCAAGTTTAACTAGACAACATTCCCCTTTTTAGTATTGTAAATATTTTTTCACCAAAACTTGAAGACAAGACACTTTCCCCAAGTCAAGAAAAACAAGCAAATTCGTTGAATTGATATCCCCAGCCAAACTCAAGCTTTGTCACAGACGTAGGCATTTTTTCAAGATACAAAGGGCCATAACTCCGTTATAGGATGATATTAGATATTAACAGATGGTGTACGATGCCATTTGGCGTGCATCATCCTCTTATCCATATATATACTCATACCAAGTTTCAATGAAATCCGCCAAAGCATTTCCAAGATATGGCTCCGGACACAAAAGTGCCGGACGGACGGGCAACGCCAAAACAATATCCCTCCGCCTTTGGTGGGGGATAAAACGTATCGGAATTTCCTATATATTCAGTCACCAAGTTTAAGTAGACATTAATTGTAAATGGAAATTAATTGTAATGTAACAGGGTGATATTATCTCCCTGTATTTTAAGTGAATTTCCTCCCTTTAAAATGTTGTTAACATAGTTAACATACTTATTTTAATGATTATATCATATTGTTTCAATAATATTATAACCATTGTATTATGTTGCAACTATTTAAAGTATATATCTGTAACTTAATAAAGTTTATATAAATACTCATATAAACTTTATTTAACAATGTAGTTTTAAGTCGGCCTTCCCATCAAGGGCAAGGTAATCAGGTTGATCCTAATGACTAGTTAATATACTGATATAATACTATTAGTATATTGCAGGGATTTATGACTAGTTAATATACTGATATACTACTATCAGTATATTGCAGGGATTTATGACTAGTTAATATACTGATATACTACTATCAGTATATTGCAGGGATTTATACTCTGCTACAAATTAATTAAGTCTTGACCTATAAGATAAAATAAAGACGAGTTAAAACGATCATTTACGTTCGTTCTATGTAATTACAACCTTCTTCAAGGTGAATATAAGAACCCGGGAATAAAACGATCCTATCACAGTAATTTCATTATCAAACTTCAGTGTTAGTTTTTGTAATGTGACTATTCTGTCTCATTGTTGTTTGTTTTTTATTTTAAAAATTTGAATGATAGATTTTGTCTTAAAAATTAAGACATTATTTGAAAAAACTTTCTTAAAACGCTTTACCCAGAGATCGTTATCATTATATAAACACTGATTTGCAAACAATAATTTGTTGTTTTGCTAACTTGTTCAACTACCCTTAAGAATGCAGCAAGTATGAGTAGACTTTTTAGCAAATTAAAGAGGATTAAAAAAAGGCATACTGATCAACAAATGCAAATATTGCAAAAATATGCATTAATTGTAATTCATTTTTCTGTGCTTTGATTATTAATAGATTGATTACAAATAATTTTCATGTATGCATGTATAATTATGAATTATCACGATGAGCTGTAATATGCTTTATAATAAGTGAAATAAACTATCTGTTCTGTTCTGTAATTTAGAGAAACAAAATTATATGAAAGTTACTTTATGTATTCAATTGAACACTATCTTATTGTATGACATCCACATGCACATTTAAACAATTTATTAATGGATTTAAATACATAAAAAACCATCGTTGATCAGAAGGTCGGTAAATACACTTAAATAAAAATCTCTTTACCATTTAGTGTACATTTGTATAACAATAATCAAGAGCCCTGTATGCAGGTATCGTACCTCTTTTCAGAATTTGTTCACTTATTTGTTCTGTACTCATAGCAACCACATTTGTTTTGCACAGACTACCCTCCAGTGTATAACATTATCTGGAGCCCTGTATGCAAGTTTCATATTTTTCTATAATGACACTTATTTCTGTAACCATAGCCACCACATTTTTTCATATGGTACCCTTTAGTGTTTAACCTTATCTGGAGCTCTATATGTAGGTATCATACCTCCTTTTCAAACAGTTTTCACTTATTTCTGTAACCATAGCAACCACATTTTTTACAGTACCCTTTAGTGTATACACATGTTACCTTATTTGCAACAATATTTTTTTAGCAGTACCTTTTAGTGTATAACCTTATTTGCAACAACATTTTGTTTACAGTACCCTTTAGCATAAACTAACCATGGAGCTCTGTATGCAGTTATTTTACCGCCTTTTCAAATGTTTTTCCCTTATTTCTGTAACCATACATGTAGCAACCACATTGTTTGTACCGTACCCTATTGCAGCTCATTTCCAGACATTTTTCACTTATTTCTGAAACAAAAGCAACCAAACTTTTGTACAAAACCCTTTCATGTATAACTTACGTCCTTGAAAAAAGCTCCGCCTATCAGCCCCAACCCACTCATGTCTTTGATCTGGTCCCTCGAGACGTCAAGGTCTGACTTTGACCTCTGCATTCGCAGCACGTTAAACGTCCTCTCCAGCTTCTCTTCTGATTCCTGGAAAGGAATTTTTCGAATATTTACAGCAAAATTACTGCCGGGAAAAGATTTTTTCAAATGTTTACAGCAAAATAACTTATTAGAAATTGCAGTGTTTAGCAGATAGAACATTATTGCTTCTCTTCTGATTCCTGGAAAGGAATTTTACAAATGTTGAGCGCGAGACTAATGTATGAGAATTGTCATGTTAAGCAGATACAACATTATCGCCATCAATCCTTGATTTTTATTGTATAGAATTTTTTTAAATGTTGAGTGCAAAACTACTTTATGTGAAAAAGAAGTGTTAAGAAGATACAACATTATTGCAATCAATCCTTTATGTGTATTCTATTGTGAAAGACTTAAACAAAATACATCAAAACTACTGTATGAGAAATAGAAGTGTTGAGAAGATACAACATTATTGCAATCAATCCTTAATGTGTATTCTATTGTGTAAGACTTTTTTTTAAATTTTACAGCAAAACTACTTTACATATAGAGAAATTGAAGTGTTAATCAGATTCAAAATTATGGCCATCAATCCTTGATTAATTTTGTATTGTGATTTATTATAGCTGAACTTCCAAACACAGGACATTGTGTGACCCAGGATTATGAAAGTTATTTTAAACTTGGTCTCAACTGAAAGTATTACCCAATGAAAATGCTTGGTACGTACAATAACAATGGACATTTGATTTGTATTTGAGCCATGCTCTGAGAAAACCGAGCTTAATTCATTTGCAGTCCGAACAGGCTTATCAGGGACGACACTTTCGGCCTTTACTGGATTTTTGCTACATGTAAGAAGAGACTTTCTTCAAGCGAAAAATACCATAAAAGCAGAAAGTGTCGTCCCTGAGTAGATTGTGCACATGTTTATTTGGGACGACACTTTACATACATGCTTGAAGCCCCATTTTCCCACAACGTGACTCATTTCTTTCATATTCCTATTACCTTTAGTCCAATATTTAAACATTTAGAATAATAGAAAGCTTAAGAGTGTGGGTAAGGTATCATATAAACAGAGTTGTTCCTAAACAGGGCTTACTCTGCTATTTGCCAAATTTTCCAAATGCTCCAAATAGAGAAATTTGTCTAAAAAAAAATTCATTGGTCTATAATTCTTTCTATTTATCACGAATAAAAAATAAACAAACATTAAAATTGAGGCCTAAAAAGGTAAATTTGGCAACAGACAATTTTGAGCCAGGGCACTTAAAAAAATACTGAAAAAAGCAAGAAGAAAACAGCAATAGCATTTCCCATGTGGACACCAAATGAGTTCAACAGAAAGATAATAAAGATAAAATAGAAGAAAACGCATCTTTTTGTCTGTCTCATAGCCTTGACCGTTTTGTATTTTCTATTGCAATATGTTGTAGTTAGTTAAAAACAAAAACAACTGGACAAATTTAACCTATCAGACAGACAGAAGAGATTATCAAAGCAAACTATACAGAGAGTGCAAGAACAAAGAACAAGTTTTCATATGAAACTCATTTACAAACACAAAAATAAAAAACAGCTTTGATAAGGCTACCAGTTCAGCCGATCAGACTATAAACACAGAGGAGACAGAAAGAAAGAAAACAATGTAATAAAAGTTAGTCAATAAACGGAATAGTTTCAAAATAAATGAGAAAGTGAGAAAAAATAATAACAGTACATCAACAGAACAGAAAAACATAGTGGAAGAAAACCAAACGTAGTCAACAAACAGAGTACATGAAGTGCCAAAAAAACAAGCAAGCAAGAAAACAGTCTGTCATAATAACAAAGTAGATCAACTGAACAGAAAACCATAGAGGAAGAAAACCAGAAGAGCAAACTTAGTCAACAAACAGAATACATGTAGTGCCAAAATAAAAGAGCAAGCAAGAAAACAGGTAGTCATAAAGAAAAAGTGGTTCAACAGAACAGAAAATCATAGTGAAAGAAAACCAGAACAGCAAATTAATTGATGCATGTGCATGGCATCAAAATAAACAAAGAGAAACAGAAACCTCAGAAGTATTCTTTTTCGCAGAAACCACGACCCAGTATCATGAACATTCTCTTATTTTTCTCAACTCAATAGATAAGGCTTAAGTTTCCACTCAGCTGAGTATTGACAATGTTGGTCAGCTCACCAACGATCTCAAATCTCAGCTATAAGAATCTTCAAATATTCCTCCTCAAACTCAGTGTTGAGTCACACTCAAAAAACTTTTGTAAACATCAATTTGTGCATAATGATCAAACTCATCTTAAAAAATTGAGAAAAAACTTAAAGTTGAGCCAGAAGAGTGACTTAAGAATGTTCGTGATACTAGACACCAAACCTTATTGCTAAACTGCAGGTAATGTATATAGTGCGTGGTGCTCGAATCAACGAAGCGTATTTTCGGCTTATAGACCTGCTGCCTCTCTAAACTGGACACCTGTGCCAACAGCGTCGTGTGGCAGCGTCGGAGGCCAGACTTTGGCAAGGGCAGTGTCGTATTAATCATGGGAATGTTCACGGAATTGCGCCCGTACCCGTACCCTTGCATGGCTTTCGTCGTTGGCCTTGACGGTACGATCACGGAGGTTTTCGTATCGTATAGAATCCAACTGTTAACAGCCGCCCAGTCATGCATTTTGTCAGATGTCAGAGGTCTCTGGCTTGTTCACACTTTTTATTTGTTTACTTTCTATGGAAGTCTCACATCACACTAGTTCCTCCATGTTTGATCACACTTTTTATTTGTTTATTTTATATGGAAGTCTCACATCGCACTATTTTCTTCATGTTTGTTCACACTTTTTTTCTGGCAGTCTCACATCACACTTTTTTCTTCATAAATAGTTGTGTCAAATTTTCAACGAAGATTTATCTGTGTGCTTATGCACAATCATATTTAGAACATTTACAGCAGCTTCTTACCTAATAAAACGTGCATTCACTTTTCCTATGTTAAAATTCCATTAGAACATTTGCTTTCCAATAAAATAGCCAATTTCCTTCACATTCATTATATTCTCAGCATAAATTGTTCAGAACCGGGTATTTTTGTTGTTTTACGGTGCACCGAAAAGTAAATATGTAACACCATGGCCTCTCCTAACACTTCGTCACCTTCATTTGCAAGAGTCGACACCAGATATTTCTTGTCGTAATTTGTTCTTAAAATGATCTGAGGTGTTTGTCACGAGAACAGGCATGTTATACTAAAAAACACAAGAAATGCCTTCACATTTATATATCACTCATCTATTATTGCACTTGTTTGCTTTTATCAATAATTTCTTGGTAACGAACCAAAATTTATATTTTCCTTTAATTTCAGCTTAATCATGACGACATTGGAACTAATCTGAACGTTAATCCATTGAAACCCATGTCAACTTGTGTTTCCTGTAAAATATTAACAACATAAGAATTAAAGTAATATTTTTTTACATACCAAGTAAGTATTGCAGTAACAAACGCTATAGTGCTTTATTTCCTGTTAAAATATCATTTTAATTTCCTTTTGATTAAAACATACCACTCTTTCCTGATAATAAATCTTTGACGGTACATATATATTTGTTTCTATTTAGTCTGTGACAAGTTCATGTTTGTTCAGTAGGTAAATTAGATTAGTTTCCAAACAAATTGTGTCACTCAATGAAATAACTGTTTTAAAGATTAAAAGAAAATCTCTTCTAAATTCAGGTTTAATCAAAATGAAAAAAAAATATAGATTAAGCGCTTTTGACAATATTGTTGATGACACTTATATTCATTTTGATAATAAAAAATTGGACAGCGTCACAGTAAAAATATCGGCACATTATTATAAAACCAAGGACTGAACTTATGGAAAATATTTATTTAAGATTTTTCAATAAAAGCCATTTAATTTGCTTTACCAATGTTCCGTCATTTTGATATCTAAATTTGCTTGAAACCAGAATAGTCATGTTTTATTTTAAAAGTATGGTGTAATATATATTTTTGTATGTTCTCTTCAAAAAACATAACAGAGTATAATATAAATATATAGATATAAATACAATAATATAATAATATATAAATATACAAATAGTATATATTTAATAATATATAAATATACATTTAGCACGCTATAACTACTCAGACATTTTAAATTAGGACTGATTATACATGTATAAATATGCATTACAATTATTTTCAAAAATATACAACATTTTTTCCCTCAACATGTTAACAACCCTCCATTTATAAATACCACTCTTATTCAAGATACTCTTATCCAGCAATTCCACCTTTTTCTGTTTTATATCCAAAAGTCTTCCTTTCGCGGCAAAGACTTAAAGAAGACATTGTGACTGTTTTATTAAAACATCAACATCCCTAATTCCCAACCACTCTAGACTGTGAACCAATGATGGTCTTCAATTATTTATTCAAAGAAGTGGGCAACACATCAATTATTTACAACCAAGGTATCCTATCCATCATCAACAATATCTCCATCAGTTATAAGATAAAAGGGACATGAGTGTACGCTTCTGTTTTTATGACCGATTTCTATTTATATATCTGAAGACAATCTTGAATTGAACGGCAATTATTTAATCTGCCATTCTATTAAAACATTGATGTTTCTCATTATCTGTGTGTTTTTAGGTTCACCGTTTCTTTAGAGCTGCACTTAAATGAACTCACAGTGTTCCTCTTAATGTGGGTTCCAGATTTGTTATCTTTATCGCTTTAAGTTGCAGACCTGAGAAATAAATAATCAGAATTCATAAAAGACAGAATCAACAAAGCCATAATTAACCACTGCAGTATTTTAAAAGTGTTAATAGCAGCCATTGTGTATTTTGTTTAGTAATTATAGCTTCACTTATTCACTCAATTAACTCACTCTAAAATTTTAGCTTTACTTATTCAAAACACCTGCGCCAAACAATTGCTGTTACGAAATATGAGACAATGGCTGCATGATTGCTGGAAATGATCAATTCCTATAATTAAAACGGCTAAAATATGCAAAAAATAAATACCTAATAGCATCATAAACAAACCCATGGATATCAATGTTGATGCACACAAGTGATATGGGACAAAATCGTTATTTCACTATGCATGATGCTGGCTTATTTATGTTTCGGAAATAGAACAAAAAATCTGTGTTCAACTATCCATTTAAAAATGACAAAAAAGGCAAAGTATCCAAGAGTTTAAAATAGTTTCAATTTCAACTGCAGGAATACTTTTTTTTAATTAATAATATAAAATCTGAAAATAGTATCGCTTTACTGGTGCAGTGCCAATCAGCCAATAAACAAATCTTGGTCATTCTTATCTGTAGCTATAATATCATTTGTACGAATAAACCTCATGGTAAAGCTTTGAAACAAATAAGCCCCATTCTGAAAAAACTGGGCTTAATGCACTTAAACAACATTTTTTCCCTTGACAGGATTTTCGTAAAGAAGAGACTTCCTTTAAACAAAAAATTTCATAAAAGCAGAAAGTGTTGTTCCTGATAAGCCTGTGTGTACTGCATTAAGTCCAGTTTTCCCAGACGAGGCAAAAAATGATTGTTTACTGGCCAATAAAAAATGATAGATTGAAAATTATGCCTTTAAGAACAGAGAAGCATAGATTGTGGGCATTAACCACTGCCACTGATGTGTAGCCTTGAATGGTAGTAAGTGCTAAATAAATATGATAAATTATTGCTGATGCAAACAAATTTATTTTAGGCGGGCCCAGAGGTAAGATTTTAAGGAAGATTATTTGATATAATGCAGTCACTATATAAAAGCTTCAATATACAATCATACAATTTATCTGAAAATTCAATTTATTAATTGACCAGTAATTGTTTATAATAAATTTGACTGTCTTCACATTTAAATTCGCCTTTTAACAAAGGGAAACCGCAAAAAAAATATTGGTGAAAGAGTTACAGACCTTTTACTGTTCACTCGAAGGTATTCCAAACCACTTCAAGGCACTCTAGACCAATTTAAGGCACTGATCTAGACCACTTCAAGGTACACTTTAACGACGGAAAATAACTCCACATATATTGATGACAGAGTTACAGTTCTAATACAGAATGCACTTAATTCCAGTTTTTCTTGAATCCTGGAATGGAGTTATGCTAATGAGTAATGCTTATGCTAATGACCCGGGACTGTATTCACCAACCTATTCTTATTAAAATAAGACTTAAGAATAAAGCATAGACTATATAAGACCCAGGAAAAATACTTAAGGATTTGAATTTTTACAGGCTATAAATGTTGCTTACATGATAATTAAAATTGTTTTTAATGAAGACCTGTGTCGTTAGAATTTTTTAATTCCAAATCATATTGAACTGCATTACACTAGAAGCACATAACAGTTTAAAAGAATATTCATTATTTAAAAAATTGAGACTTAAGTCTAAGAATTGATTAGTGAATACAGCCCCAGCTTTCCAAATACAACTCGAACGGACTTGACACATGAGAACGAAATCAATGACACCTTTCTATCGTACCATTAAATGCATTAGGCGTAACTATGATATCAATCTGGAACCAATATTAAATGACATATCACAATTAATAACCTGAAGAAATGTTTTCCGAGAAATCAATATAATTTATGTTCTCTGATTCAAAGGATGTAAGCGTTGATAAGATTCAAAGGAAGTAAGCATTGATAAAATTAAAAACGGATCTTTATTGTAAAAAACGTCAATTACTGAATTAATTCCATACATTCCTTAATCAGAAGAATCACAAAAAACTTCAAGAAAACCAAAAAAATAAAAAATAAAATAGATATTTTATTTAAAAAAAGCATAACTGTCAAATAAATCATCCATTATGGTATGACCAATTATTGTGCCTTTAAACAAAGGGAAACAGCTCAATAAATATTGCTGAAAGAGTTGAAACCCTTTTACTCTACACGCCAAGGCACACTTTAACAAAGGGTAATAACTCCATACATATTGATGACAGAGCTATAGTTCTAATATACAAATCACTCAATATCATTTTCACTTGAATCCCGAGCTATTAAACCGGCTGTTTAAACACATCTTGAATGGGCCTGACACATTAAAACGAAATCAATGACATCTTTCTCGAAATCAATGACACCTTTCTACCATGCCATTAAATGCATTTAGCGTGACTATGATATCAATCTGGAATCAATATAAAATGACATCAAAATTAATAGCCTAAAGAAATGTTTTCCAAGAAATCAATATATGTTCTGATTCAAAGGAAGTAAGCATCGATAAAAAAGAAAAGATCTTTATTGTTAAATGTTAATTACTGCATTAATTCCATTAATACCATAATCAGAAGAATAACAAAAAATTCAAGACAAGAGGCCCATGAGGGCCTGAATCGCTCTACTGGCTGGAATGTTAACAACATTGGGAAACAGTTTTAACAATTATTGTTTATGTCATTTTCATCATATCAACATATCAGTTCAATTACAATGATTTATGCCATATTAATTAAAATGATCTGATTTCAGTGCTTGATCACTGTTTGTGTTGCTTAGTATGAGCATATGATTGTTTGGAGTCAAAGGTTGGCCATATCATGGCATAGTATACTAAAACCATATATATATATATATCTAATTTTTATGACATGCATCAGAGAAGAGAGTGAACCAATTCTGGACCGACTCATATAAAGTTTGCAAATTACTATTCCGAATGAAATCAAAATGGAAAATATTGCTGCGATAAGAGTAAAGAACATGTTGAGAAAAGGAGAAGTTACTCATTTCAATTACTTTTTCCTCTGGGCACATTTTCAAAACGTTATCTGCTGCAAATACATTAAAATAATTTCTCATTTTATCACTATGTTCAAAACAATTATTTAGATGCTATATAGGACAAGTAGTATTCACTGATCATATCACATCACAAAATGGTTAGAAGGCTTTTGACTCATTACCAAACCAATTTCGAACTGACCCCAAAAAAGACTTTGCAGATTGTATTCATTGTATACAAAACATTGTATTCCATCATAATCTTAAAGATTCTGTAATACTTAAAATGAATATATATGGTTGTTTGTGATGAATGCCTGTCTTTCTACCTATCAAGAAGTCAATACCCTTTTAAATTAAATCAAAAGAAAACCTTTGATCTCCCACACAACTTTACTGCAATGCTAAGAATCACATGCAAATGGCCTAATTAATTGTCCAATCAACTCCATTCTCAATAAAGTTAATGTCTTTGATGATATAACAAATCCATGCATTTTGTCCATGCATTTTTTTTAATGATTTGAAAAAACAACAACTTTATTTTGTAAATAAGGAAAAACTGGTCCTTAAGAGTAAGATTTTCTGTTCATCTCCATTTCAATAGGGTTATAAGACAAAAATTTCCAATTTTTTATCCAGGGGTTTAACTTATAAGTTACCAACATACATACTTATCTCCCTTATAATAAACCTACCATTTCCAGTAGTTAACTAGAGTGATTGAATGGCTGGTTGATTGATTGGATTGCAGTCAACATGCAAGGGAATACTGAAAACACAAATGCTTTAATCCTTGCCAAATAAATTATCAGATGACTTATATTTTATTTTATTTTAAATTAATAATTGCAACCAATTAAACAACCTACTTAAATGCCTCGGACCAATACAAATTCATAGGGAGATAAATCTGGGCTTTTTACTCTGATGTAACCCATTTTCAATAGGGTTCAAGTCCTCATTAATATAAAGACGCTGAACAAGTTTGAAAAGAATCGGATGAAAACTGTGGAGTTTATCGCGTAAACAAGAAAAAGTCTAACGCACGCACCGACGCACGCACGGACGGACGGACGGACGGACGTAACCCATTTTCAATAGGGTTCGAGTCCTCATTAATATAAAGACACTGAACAAGTTTGAAAAGAATCGGATGAAGACTGTGGAGTTTATCGCGTCAACAAGAAAAAGTCTAACGCACGCACGGACGCACGCACGGACGGACGGCCGTAACCCATTTTTAATAGGGTTCGAGTCCTCATCAATATAAAGACACTGAACAAGTTTGAAAATAATCGGATAAAAACTGTGGAGTTTATCGCGTAAACAAGAAAAAGTCTAACGCACACACGCACGGACGGACGGACGGACGACGGAAACCACGCCATGACATAAGCTCTTCCGGCCTTCGGCCAGTAGAGCTAAAAACCAAATTATTGTTTTTTAAAGCAAAACACAGAAAAAAGCACAACTGTAAAATAAATCATCATTTATGGAATGACCATAAATTCCATAATCACTGCACAAGGAATAACCAAAACTTTAAGAATTTAAAAAAATAAAATTTAAAAAAGCAATACAAATAAAAATGCACAACTGTTAAATAAATCCATTATTAAATGACCATAAATTCCATAGTCACTTCACTTAAGATCCTTATCGGATCACAGTTGTACATCCATAAATTTAGACAAGATCATTATCGTTTGCGCTGAACAAACAAGCAAACCATGCATACACTATATTAAGGTCCGGCAAAGAACAAACAAATGTAACCACAACACCACGGCAGGTAAACATAGCTCATATGGTCCCCAGTCTGTCAGGATGGGTTATTCATAATTATGCATGTCTAGCATGAATATATTGTATTATCTATAACAAAATATTATTATGCAGTTGTGTAATTTAATAAAGAATACTTTTTATCCGACAGTTCTCCTTCTATTTGTTCCCTATTGTTAATCATTATCAATCAATTTCTTTATATGTGCAAGCCTGTTAGTGATTTTAACTTTGTTGCTTATTTTTTGTTCGCTTAAATGACCATGATCATGTTTAAAACCCTCCTACAAACTTACCATTGCTTTTATTGACTTCATTGACCAAAGAAATAAACCCTTTTTTGGAATCAGAATCACTGTAGGACAATCCAGTACATTAATTAATTCACATTTCACAATCACTATATACACATTTTCCAAGACCACACGTTTTTGAACTAAAAAAATTTCCGTTAAGTAAATCATTCATAAAACTGTATAGGTCCATGGGTATTATTTGCCCACTTATATCAAACTATGACAAATTCTTGTTGTAACGTTGCAAGATGTTTCTATAGAGGCCCAATTTCATGTGTCAATTTTTAAACAGTAAACCCAATATATTTACGAAGGCGCTTTAAACTGATATATCCTTAGCAAGTGCACACTGAAACATATCAAAGCAGTTCACAAAATGATATGTTCATCTTGATGCAAATAAATTAAATTGCACTTAAGCGGCAAAAAGCTTACAGAATAATTGATAAATCATTAAGAAGTGGGCGAAGAAATAAATGCAGCAGTAGATACCATACCAGAAGTATCTCATTAACTTTCCTTGCTTTTTGTTTCATTATGTTATCTCAGATACTTTAAGTGGGTATATTCGGTGGAATGCTTTTTCTTCTTTCACATTTAAGTTATCATCATCATCAGCAGCAGCATCAACATCATCATAATTCTAATCATCATCATCATCAACATCATCGTCATCGTTGACATCATCATCATCATCATCATCATGATCATCATGANAACCGTCACCACCACCACCACAACCACCATCATCATCATGGTCCATCATCTCCGATTCTAATCACCATCATCATCAAATCGGATATGTTGACACATTATTGTTAATGAAAAAATGAGATGACTTGTATTTTTCAAATAATAATTGAACAAATGCTAAAAAGGCCACAAAATATTTAATAAAAAATAACAACAAGAATCTTTAACTTTTATCGGGCATTCTTGTATTATAGCTTAATTAATGCTAAGTCACTGTAACGGAGAAAAATTCACACAAAACCCGACACGATGAGAAAAATGACTGAATAGATTGACTGAGAGCTTCCAACGAGTTCTTATGTCAACGCAGAGTTAACAAGAAGTTCATAAATGCTGTATCGAGTGCCAATATCTGTGTTACCCATATCAATATTGAATATCTGATTGTATTTGTCAGTACTGAATACCCAATATCCAATTTGACCGAATTGACAGGGTGACATATTAAAAGTATACAATGATTTTCGTTTTATTTACTCTCAAAGGATGAAAAACACGAACATCACCTGCTGTGGGAACTATTGAGTGGCCCTTAAAAAAATAAACGTGAATATTTGTGTGTTATTTTAATGTTCTTACATGGACAGATTGGAAAATGATTAATATCAAAATTATTAACATCAGCCTTTATTCCATTAACAGAAAATTGTTGTAGACAAGTGATAATCATGGTTGTTTCTGGGGTTGAATTTTTCCTATTTCATCAATAGAAACAAAAAAAAATGCTATAAAAGGGGCATATCAATGGTATTTTGCTAGCAAAATTGATCATATTTATATTTTTAAATTTTACTTTAATTATTAATTATTAATTAAGGGCTGTTTGTAAAACACGCATCCCCCCAAAAAAAATGCGCTAGGTCACTGTGACCTTGACCCTTGNAAAAACAAAAAAAAAAAAAAAAAAAAAAAAAAAAAGGCAGTTTCTGTTTTATTTTAGTTTTTTATTTTGCACACATTTTTGTTTGCACATTTTTTTTTTCAATTTAAACATTTAAACTGTTAAGAATATTATAATGTACAACAAAAATAAGAATTGTGAAAGATATGATTTCAATAAGAATTTAAAAAAATCAAGCCTATCCAATTTCTCTAGTGACAAAGACCCAACTTTTTGTTAACAGTCATCTACTGTTGATATGCACATTTAATGTAACCAAGTTTGATTTAACAACACATAAACAACTTTCTTCCGGAATAATTAACAGGTATATTAGCCTCGCTCCGGGAAAATCGGGCTTAAGGCATGTGTGTTAAGTGTCGTCTTAGACTAGCTTGTGCAGTCCACAGAGGCTAATCGAGGACAACACCTTCCTTTTTTATTGTATTTTTCATTTAAAGGAAATCTTTTCTTAGCCAAACACCAGTTTAGGCGAAAAGTGTTGTCCCTGATAAGCCTGTTCAGACTGCACAGGCTAATCTGGGACGACACTTTATGCACATGCATAAAACCCCATTTTTCTAGAAAGAGGCTCATATTTATTAACTTTGATATCACTGTACACGGACGACAATGTCAGATAGGGCAAATCCAGTCACGATCCGCAATAATCAACAAACAAATAGGCCAAGATTATGGACGCTGGTCAATTATGTGATTTAAACACTTAAATTGCTTCATAAAAATCTAAACTCAACATTAAAACAATGACCGTTTGTTGGATGTCACCATATTTATGCGATAACAATGAACCAAAATTGCTTTAAGTTTGGTTTTAGGTCCCCTTCTGACTATTTTAAAAGCCTTTTTAGTCACTTTAAAAAAAACTTAAATCTTAAGGGATCTTAAGATAGTGTTTTCAATTTAGCTTTCGAGACAGGTAAAACTTAAAAAAAAATCTTCAGAAAGGTTAAAAAAAAATGTTCCAATTTCAAATGAACAATGGTATGCATTCATAGATAAAAAAAAAATCAAAGAGCACCTGAAGCACAGAGATAAAACTGAGTGAGTATTTGGACAAAAATTGTAGAAACAATTTTTACGTAACATCCAACAAACAACGAAACTACAGACTCAACAAAAATAATTCACATTTCTTTAGTATCTGGTCATCACTTAAACCAGTCTAAAGTTGTAAATGTTATTCCGACAGACAAGAGACAGCACTATAAATTCTCTTGTATGAATTACATAGTGATTATTCAAGTGACAACAACACATTCAGACATTAGAACTGACATGCAACGAGTTTATAGTATAGATAAACCTCCATTATGAAAGTAATTTGTACAAACGGTTTGACATTAAAAAAAACAATTTATCTAGCATTTTGTCACACTCTTTTCATACGACCAACCCTATGGGGCATTAAAGCGTCATAAAAGGAATTTTCACAATATGCGTTCTCATGCTATGGTTTCACTGGCAGGTTAAAATGTGTCAGGTTATGGAAGGAAATGACGGCTCCATGTTTGCTCAAGAATTCCAAAGTACCTATCGACTTTTTCATCAACTGCACTATTACATCAAGCAAAGGATCCCTATGAGATAATTATTACTGCAAAACACTGATAACGGATCTACACAGCTTACAAAGACTTGCGCATTTAAATTATGTTTATTATTAACAATAATCCTTTCCCAATCAGATCTTTGTATCCCATAGAAAATCAAATTTAATTTAAGACCTTTCTTGCTATATTTAAATTTAAAAGGTTTCATTTTTAACCCTAAGGTACTGATGATAAGCAAACAGCATAAAACCTGTACAAACTGTGAATAACTCGCAGGCTGTTCTGGTTGTAGGCAGGTCACATATAGGCATTTTCCCTTTGCTTCAGAGCATGAAAATGTTAAATGTATATTATTTACAATTACTATACAAACTCAAAAATGGAAACCATGAAAATGCAATATGCGAGATATCATCATTTTATAATTCAACTGCACTAATTGACAAGTTTTTGTATGTTTAAAAAATGTCTTACAACATGTTTAAATTTCTTAACTTCCATTTCTTAAGCCTCTGGCCAACCAAGTCTATGTATCCTGTGAAATGTGAGCACGATTTATAAGAACTCAAACACATCACTAAAGACTCAAAAGTCTGACATGCTTAGAAGCACAAGGCTCAAGAGTTGTGTGTATTTAATATATATGAGCCTCGCTCTGTGAAAGTGCCCAGTTATGAGTTAAATGATTTATATATATAGTTTTTGACTACGTTTTGACCTTTGACCTTTAATTGTGACCTTGACATAGGGACATGATCGAGTCTTGTGGACAACACTGTCAAATACTATTTATTCAAAATTTCATCCATGCCGGACAAAGTAACGCTGAAGACATAGTATTCAGGACTGATTTCAAGTTTGACCCTTAGATCTAATGTTCCCAAAGGGCTGTTTTTCAAAGATGCATATACAAATTGACGAAATGCATTAAAACATTTAACACAATGTATATCTTGCCATTTCAAAAAATATTTCATGAACAAAACATTATAACAAGTATATTTCCACATCAGGCTTGTTATAAATTAAGAGTGTAGAATTCTTTTTATAAATAATAACAAAGTTTGCTGTTAAAAAGCCCCTCAATTTTAAAGTCTTTAAAAAGTCCACAGAAATTTCCTTTGTATAAATATGCCATATTCATACAACAAAATTAATTGCATGCACCAAAGTAAGGTATGAGATAGTATCACAATATATTCTGTACTAAAATATTCAAATATTTTCTATAGACATGAGATGACAGTAGCCAACTTGTTGTCTCTTCCACAGGAGAAACACCAAAATTGGATTATATTTGTGCAATGGACGAAAAAACTTGCACTGATATTTTTTTCCAATGCTCAAATCATTACAATCTTTTCAAACAAATGTTAAATCTGATGTGCGTAAAATCAACATTTCATTAATATGTGAACCATAAAAGCAATAAAACAAATCATAAAATAAACATGATCCCTATTGAGACTTTACATTTGAATCGCACAATAGGTTATAATTTAAGTGCAACTTGTTTTGAAAGCATAAATCCTAATAACATTTGATTGATATTAAATTGGCATCAAGATATTTTATACCTCTTATCAGTAATATATGGGAACATTTTATTTAAGTATGTGATAATTAAAAAATAAATCAACCATATTCAGGGGTGTACATGATTTAGAAAGCAACTCAGGGGAGGAAAATCCCCCACACCCTAACATGATTCAATTTAACTCTTCATTTTCACATAGATCCAGCAAAGTTAATAACAAATTGTAAAATAAATTCGACATTGAAAGGGTGTAAATCAGCTGAAAGGAAGGAGAAATCACACCCCTGCATCTTAAAGTGACTATATAGGGCTGAAAAGTATGGAACACTGAAACTGGCACAGAAAGACAAGTTTTGATAGGATATGATGAATAATACATGAGTACGCAAATGAATCTATAAAATAACATATAATTAAACGTTTCAGATTTGTCTCAGATTTTGAGTTTGTATCTGCAAATAGACAACTATTTTGAGTTCTGATGCATATGAAATAAATGGTGTAATACTAACCTAATTGGTGTAATCATAAGGACACGTACATGATGTAATCATCAGCACAAGTGAAGTTATCATTAGCATGAGTGGTTTAATCAAATGCATAGCTGGTGTGACCATTAGCAGGAGTGGTGTAATCATTAGCAGGAGAGGTGTTATCATCAGCACAAGTGGTGTAATCATTAGCACAAGTGGGGTAATCATAAGCACAAATACAAGTGATGTTATCATTAGCATAACTGGTGTAATCATGAGCACAAGTGATGCAATCATTAGCACAAGTGGTGTAATCATTAGCATAACTGGTGTAATCATTAGCACAACAGGCGTAATCATAAGCACAGGTGATGTTATCATTAGCATAAATGGTGTAATTATGAGCACAAGTGAGCACAGGTGGTGAAATCATTAGCATAACTGGTGTTATCATTATCACAAGTGATGAAATCATTAGCACAAGTGGTGTAATCATTAGCATAACTGGTGTAATCATAAGCACAACAGGCGTAATCATTAGCAGAACAGGTGTAATCATGAGCACAAGTGATGCAATCATTAGCACATGGGGTGTAATCATTAGCATAACTGGTGTAATCATGAGCACAAGTGATGCAATCATTAGCACAAGTGGTGTAATCATTAGCATTACTCATGTTATCATTAGCACATTTGGTATTTTTTATTATTCTCACAAGTGGTGTAATCATTAGCACAAGTGGTGTAAGCATTAGCACAAGTGTAATCATTAGCATACTGGTCTATTCATTAGCAAGGAAATTGCTTGTATCCCAACATGGCCAGAAAAAGTCCTGAAATACACCTCGAATGGGAATAACACATTAGAACGAAACCAATGTCACCTTTCTACAGTGCCTTTAAATGCATTAGGCGTAACTATGATATCAATCTGGAATCAATATTAAATGACATCACGATTAAAATCCTGAAGAAAAGCTTTCCGAGAAATCAATTTATGTTCTGATTCAAAGGAAGTAAGCATTGATATAAGTAAGAAACGATCTTTATTGTAAAATGCTAATAACCAAATTAATTTCATACATTCCATAATAAAAAGAATAACAAAAACTTAACTTAAATAAATGTTTTTCAAGAAATCAATATATGTTCTGATTCAAAGGAAGTAAGCATCAATAAAAGTAAGAACGGAAATTTATTGGAAAATGTCAATTCCTTAATTAATTCCAAAAAATAGCAATCAGAAGAATAACAAAAACGTTCAAGAAGTTAACAAAATAAAAAATTAAAAAAAGCAATACACATTTAAAAAATACACAACTGTCAAATAAATCATCCATTATGGAATGGCCATAAATTCCAGAATTACTGCACTTAAGATCCTTATCGGATCACAGTTGTACATCCATAAATTTAGACAATATCATTATCATTGCGCTAAACAAACAAGCAAACCATGCAAACTCTAGGTCCAGCTAAAACCAAACCCAAGTAACCACAACACCATGTGGGTAAACAATTAGCTCATTATGGTACCCAGTCTGTTGCGATGGGTTATTCATAATAGTGCATGTCTGGCGTAAATATTTTGTTTTGTCTATGAAAGTTATGATTATGCAATTGTGTAATTTATGGAACAATATTGTTTTATCAACTTTCTTCATATGCAAGCATGTCAGCAATTTTAAATATGTTGCGTTTTTTGTACTCCTTAAATAAACATAAATCATGTTTACAATCTCTTACAAACTTACCATTGCTTTAATATAGACTTCATTGACCAAAGAAAAATAAACCATTTTTTAAAATCCGAATCACTCTAAGACCATCCAGTATAAAAATAAATTATTTCACAGTTCACAATTACTATACACATATTCCAGGACCACACGTTTTTGAACTAGTATCAATAATTTCCATTTCATAAATCATTAAAAAAAACTTTTTTTGATCCTGGCTTATTGCTTGCTCACTAAGTATCAAACTATGACATCAATTCTTGTTGTAACGTTGCAAGTTGTATCTTAAGGCCCAATTTAATGTGTCAATATTTTAAGAGTAAACTTGATAATATTTACGAAGGCGCTTTAAAACCGATATATCCTTAGCAAGTGCATACTTAAACAAATCCAAATCATGCTATGTTAATCTTGATGCAAATAAATTAAATTGCACTTAAGCAGCAAAAAGCTTACAGAATAATTGATAAATCATTTAGATGTGGGCGAAGGAACAAGTGCAGTGATAGATACCATGCAAGAAGTATCTCATAAACTTTCCTTGCTTTTTTTGGTTATTTAATCTAAGGTTTCCCATTCAAGTAGATATATTGTGTTACATGTTTTTTTCTTCTTTTGCATTAAAGTTATTATCCTCAGCCTCNTCTTCTTCTTCTTCTTCTTCTTCTTTTTCGTCACCACCATCATAATCATCATCAAATCAAACATAATATGTAGATATATTACAAAAATAAAACAAAATATTCCAAAAATTCAACAACCATTATATTAACTGTTATCGCAACTTCTTTCATTATAGCCTCTTTTAAGCTTAGTCACTGTTACGGAGCAAAATTCACACAAAAGTCTACATGATGAGAAAAATGACTGAATAGATTGACTGACAGCTTCCCACAGTGTTGTAATGTCGACGCAGAGTTAACAAAAAGTTCATAAATGCAGTATCAATAGCCAATATCTGTGTTGCCCATATCAATATTGAAAATCTGGTTGTAAAAATTTGTCAGTGCTCAATACCCGATAACCAATTTGACCAAATTGACAGGGTGACATATTATAAGCATACAATGGTTTTCGTTTTATTTACTCAAAGGATGAAAAACATCACCTGCTGTGGGAACTTTTTAGTGGCCTTTAAAATAATAAATGTGAATGTTGTGTGTTATTGACATGTTCTTACATGGGCAGATAGGAAAATGATAAATATCAAAATTATTAACATCAGCCTTTATTCCATTAAAATAATGGTATGCTGTTAACAGAAAATTGTTCTAGACAATTGATAATCATGGTTGTTTCTGGGGTTAAATTTTTCCTTGTTCATCAATAGAAAACGCTATAAAACTTCGGGGCATATCAATGGTATTTTCCTAGCAAAATTGATAATATATGTATTTTTAGCTCGGCTGTTTTCGAAGAAAACCCGAGGTATTGTTATAGCCAGCTCGTCCGCCGTACGCAGCGTCCAAAAACTTTGACGTAGGCCTAAACTTTTGCAATATTGAAGATAGCAACCTGATATTTGGCATGCATGTGTATATCATGGAGCTGCACATTTTGAGTGGTGAAAGGTCAAGGTCATCCTTCAAAGATTTTTTTGGGGTGGGGTTTCATGTTGGCATAGGAAGTCCAGCATTGGTATTTTGGCGTTGATGTCCAATATTATCCCGAATGTTCTTGTTGGAGCCCAAGGAAACTGATTTCAACTAATTTTTAATTCTCCTTTACATGTATTTAGTCTTCAAAAGGCCAACAACTACCCTTTCCACGTTATAAATATGTTTTGGACGCACCGTGCTATAAATGACGAATAGCAATGTTGAAACATCAAGATTATGATTGTACATGATAGAGTAGAAGCAATTACAATGTGAGGTAAACACCTTTGACAGTTAGTTTAAAAAAGCAGCTATCGATGAAATACTGTTGCCTAAAAGACGTATCATTAGTGTTAAAGTCTCAGTCCCATTAAGATGCTGGGACAACACGGATCATATCTGGCACAATCCGGCATGTGAACCGTCTAGCCGCCGTGTCGATCCCTGTCCGTGTAGCTGCCGTATAGGGTCCGGGGAAAGCCGTATGTATTCCTTGGTTCTCCGTGTGCATCCTTGACAGTCAGCGAACACGTTTCAGACCCCGTACCATCAACGACCATTACGGTAGTTGTACGGTTTTCTCTTGACCCTTTACTATGGTAATACGGAATACGTCAGTGCTGTTGGCATTGTACGTTTAAGCAATGTACACGAAAAACGAGGTAACAACTTCGAGCTCCGATTGCATAATGATGGAATCATGGTGAATCTACGTGATTTTATAGAAGATATTGTCTATCCCGGGCAGATCGTGTTTGGTAATGCTTCCGTGATTGTCCGTGTGGATGCCGAGTTGTCACTGGGTTGATGGTCTTTGGAAGACCGTCGAGTCTAAACAAATCCCCAAAGTCCATAGATCGTCCTGGATATTATATTATTTTATAATAAGATCTACATGCACTTATATGATGTAAGATAGTTTTCATTTACTCTGGTAAGAAGTTTCTGACAAGTTTAATTTGTTAGATGTGCCTGGTAAAATCGATATGAGCGTCGCTCTGTGAAAAGGGGGTTTAATGCATGTGCGTAAAGTATCGTCCCAGATTAGCCTTTGTAGTCCACACTTTCCACTGTCATTGTATTTTTCGTTTAAACAAAGTCTCTTCTCAGTAAAAATCCAGATTAGGCGGAAAGTGTTGTCCCTGATTAGCCTGTGCGTACTGCACAGGCCAATCTGGGACGACACTTTACGCACATGCATTTAACCCCCTTTTCACAGAGTGCGGCTCATATGTATTGGTATACATTATCTCTGTGTTCCAGATAAAGATTTAATAATTAACGAGTTAATTTCAAATAAATTATTTGTCATGGTGTTTGATTTATCAAATGTTTGAGAAGTCATGTGAATAGCTGGAGTATATACAGGACGAAAATGACATCCGTTTTTACGGTGATCTCTTGTTTCCTTGGATACTTCGCATTGCGATCAAAAGGCTGTGATCATGCCAATGATGTAAACGTTTCTAATTACGCCGTTATTTTGCCAGGGACGAAACAAATATTAGTGTGTAGCCTTAATGGGACGCAGCGAAGATTTCAGTCAAACCATGACTTTTCTTCAAATAGTAAGTATCCATGTCTAAGAAAATTGAAATAGAAATTAACACATTGCGGTACTTTCATTTTATCGCGCTACATGTACCATGTACCATGATAGTTAAATTTGAGCTAGTCATGTTGAATTTGATCTAGCCATTTTGTCTTTGAGCTAGTCATTTTGTATTTGCGCTTATTACTTTGTATTTGAGCATTTTTTATATGAGCTATTCATTTTTCATATGAGCTATTCATTTTTCATATGAGCTATTCATTTTTTAACATAATAAATGTCTTTGCTTTGGTAAGTGTTTTATTTCATTTTCAGAATGACTTTAGTTGCTTATTACACTAATTTGATACGAAGAGTATACAAATTAAGTAAAGTGGTGTTTTCATAAGTGCATAATCAGGGGGGCATGCGTATACGGGAGCTTACCGCGTTNAAAAACCGAGGGGAGCACAAACACCGTTGAGCCGAAAGGGCGTATTCATTTAAAAGAAATATAAATATAAACTGGCTTACCGGGTGAAAATATCCTCTACTCCTTCACGAAAAACACGAAAACTACGCCATCTTTGAAGTTTTGCTCCCGTAACCTCACTTAATCGCGGTAAGCTCCCGTATACGCATGCCCCCCTTATAATTGGATCAAAATATTCGAATTCCACAATATGTGTTCGGGACTCAAGATTTCTGTATGCCATAAGCAAAGGGACTCGATGAAATTAGAAATTATGAGGAAACGCAAACACTATCAATAACTATTATTTATTAGTAACTAAACTCTTTTCCAGTAAATTAGTTGTGGATTTTATTATTTTCTTGTAGCAAACAGGTCATCCAAACTTATCGGACATGTGAGAGTGTATCAGTATGTCAGTATTTTTAATGAAGTGTTTTATGCAAGTATAGCAGTACCCAATATACTTTTTGATGCACAGCAATTGTACTCTTCTCTTAACCCTTCAGTCGAAAAATCAGTGGTTTTCGTTTGAAGAGTAAAATAATACAACTCGGCAGCAGTATAATTTGCTGCTGAAATGTGTTACAAGAACGTTTTCAGATACTGATGTGTCCTTTATAAATAGAAAACAAAATAAGCATATTATGCCTTTGGTTTTATATCTTTATTTATGTTGATTCATCACAAAATAATGTAAATTAAAGATTTTAATAAACATTACACATACCTATCAACTAGATATTTACAATTATTGATATAAATAAATCTCACAATTGTATTATTATTTTGGAATGAAAACAACAATAATATGTAGATAAATAATTAAATATGTATAATAGTTGTGCTTTTTTATTTCATGCATAATGGAGTTAGTGTTACAGACAAAGATTAACAATAAATTATCAAAAATATATTAAATAAATTAAATGATATACTGAAATCGACCATAAACATACAAATAATGATGTTCAAATAATTAAGACAAATCTCTGTGAACTTGCAACGTCACAGTTTGCTTGTTACTATCATGCAAAATGAATAGATAGGGAAGATACAACATTTACACCCAGTTACATATTTAACCCTTTGAGCGCTGGAACCGGATTTTGAAGGCCTTTGCAAACAGTTTGGAACCAGATGAGACGCCATAGAACGTGGCGTCTCATCAGGATCCAAACTGTTTGCCATTCTGATAGTATTCTTTGAAAAAATTCGAAGAAAAATGCTAATTTTAGAAATTCAGCAGACGACATTTTAGCAGACGACAAATTTCCCAGCATGCAAAGTGTTAACCCTTTACTTCTCAGATACAAATTTCGAATTAATTGTAGTCCCTTTGAAAATTGAATTAAATTAAATACCTTTGTTTTAAATAATAGATTCAAGTTGTAAAGGCTTCAATTTCAAACCTTTGATACAGATGAGAAGCAAACAGCATAAAACTCACAGGCTGTTCTGGTTTTATGGGGATTGCATAGAGCCATTTTCACTTGCGTCTTAGCGGAAAATGGTTAATGGAAATGTACACAATTTCAAAAGCATTCAGTCATGTGAGGTACAATAAACAGTGATACAACGATGCACCAAATGTAAATAAGAGATTATCACAAATAGCATACTATCATAACCAGGACTAGATTTGAAATGAGGGCACGTATTGACCTGTATAAGCAACTTCACTGCTTTCATTTCTTCGGAATTTGTTTTGCACTTGAAGAGTTTGTTTTCCAATGCTTACGGTATTCTTCGTATGAAAATCAACTAGTACCATTTTATAATTAAGTCAATAGACCCTTTTCACATTTTCGATATAAAGCGTTTATGAGTTGCCTCCCTTGATAAACAAATAATGAATGAGGCTGACAACTTGGAATTGTGAGCATAGACGAATAGAATCTCTATTTAGTCCATAATTTCTCCACATAGTTGTATACAATTATTTATTATTATATTTATAATGCTTGAATTAATTTATGTTTTCTTCTTGCTTCTTGACACATGCACATGTAGGCATAAACAATTATTAATTGGTTTGAAATAATTAATGTTCATACAACCATATGATAACTAGGTAACAGCAAACAATAAAACTCCAATAATTTACAACTGCATTCCCAATTCAGCTAACTAAAACTTGCATAATTTGGTAAAATGACAATTTAAAAAGTTTTTATATTTGATAACATAGGTCACATGTAGTGAAACATGATATAAATATAAATATAAAAAAAAAATGGCACAAAATTATGCAGAATTTGCGTAGTATAAATATAAACCAATACAAATACTATTTTTTTGTAATACTTTTTTATTCCTTAAAATATTTTAATTGCAGCACTTTTATGGCAGACCCTGCATAAAACTGCAAAGCCTGTATTCATAAATGTATTAAATGTTTTTTTAGTTCATTTTAAAAACTAGTCAATAAAGCAATGAGGATAGGCAATCCCTATATTCATGATTAAAAAAAACATTCCAATGTTACTGTGTATTTTTTATTCAGTAAAGTTGGAGTAATGAAGTTTGAAAAAATGTTCATCTGGCACAAACTACATTGCGTAAGTAATGTAAAAGACATAAGACAATTAAAAACATCCAATTTGTTCATACATAATGCAAAACAATTGATCACAGAACTACAAGAATATGACACTGAGCCTTTTCTCAATAAAGTTTACTGCATAAATTGATAAAGATCATTGCATAAACACCAGATTGTGATAAAAACCAATGCATTACTAGAACATTGTCCAACAGCACTAAATATGTGTGACATAGTTTGTTATCACAGAAAATTCAATGACATCATTTTTAAAGAAGATTTTAGAAGATCCTGTCATTTCCTCAGGTGTAGAAAACTCATTTCCGTTGTGGGCGATATCACTATCTGTCATGATTGACTCTTAAAGTACCAGCTGCTTAATATGAGGGCTATATCGCAATTAATCGGAGACAATTTCACACAGCTTCCTTATTAACAACAGTTTAATGTGCAATACCCAATTTCACATTACATTCAAAGATTTCATTAAGATGACTGTCTTGTAAACAAACAACACGTTATTGGGCTAAATGCATTTTCACATGATTTGAGACAATTTAAGATGACATATTCATAAGCAACAGTAACTGTTAATTGTGCTACTGACGATAACACACAATTTTATCATGATTTGTGCCTAAATACTTCATGATTTTTATATAACTGTCCCATAGAATTGCAAATTATTATGATACGGGCGACATTACACACAATTTTATCATGATTTGTGCCTTAATACTGCATGATTTTTATATAACTGTCCCATAGAATTGCAAATTATAATATAGTCTCCAGGCAACAACCAAACAACCCTCAAACTAGACCTTAGTTTTCATGGTAAAAGGGTTGATGTTTTTAATTGCCGGCAGCGTAACAGGCTTCTCACGTTTGCCAGGGACTGGTCTTGGATCTTGTTTAGCTCTAGGCGTGGATGTCAGGTCAGTAGTCTGTGCATCTAGGACTGTCGGACTCGGTCGATGCACAGCTTTGGGATCCTGCAAATGGAATGAAATGAAATGATTATTGAATATAATTGAGGCGCATTCTGGGAAAACGTGGTTTAATGCATGTATTTAAAATATCGTCCCAAACATTTATTTCTGTTTATCACTGTACTTGCACACTTATTTCTGTTTATCTCTGTTAACTTGCACATTTATGTATGTTTATCTCTGTACTTGCACACTTTTTTCTGTTTATTTCTGTATTTGCACACTTATTTCTGTTTATCTCTGTATTTGCACTCTTATTCCTGTTTATCTCTGTATTTGCACACTTATTTCTGTTTATCTCTGTACTTGCACACTTATTTATGTTTATTTCTGTATTTGCATACTTATTGCTGTTTATTTCTGTACTTGAACACTTATTTATGTTTATCTGTGTTGACAAAAATATAATGCACAGCAACCCTATTGCATGGATTCAATTTCACATGTCCCTTCCACATAACTATTTTTTATATGGGGTTGTAGACAGATGGGGGTAATGGCATACATAGATCTGTTAACAGTGAGGGCATACATAGATCTGTTAACAGTGATGGCATACATAGATCTGTTTACAGTAATGGCATACATAGTTCTGTTAACAGTGAGGGCATACATAGATCTGTTAACAGTGAGGGCATACATAATTCTGTTAACAGTGAGGGCATATATAGATCTGCTAACAGTAAGGGCATACATAGATCTGTTAACAGTGAGGGCATTTATAGATCTGTTAACAGTGACGGCATACAAAGATCTGTTAACAATGAGGGCATACAAAGATCTGTTAACAATGAGGGTATACATAGATCCGTTAACAGTGAGGGCATACATAGATCTGTTTAAAGTGAGGGCATATGTAGATCCGTTAACAGTGAGGGCATACATAGATCTGTTTAAAGTGAGGGCATACGTAGATCCGTTTACAGTGAGGGCATACATAGATCTGTTAACAGTGAGGGCATACATAGATCTGTTAACAGTGAGGGCATACCATACATAGATCTGTTAACAGTGTTAACAAATCTTTAAGTTTAGGCCAAGGCATATAAATTAGTGAAAACTATTTGTTTGTACAGTTGTATGAAGAAAATGTTATTGACAAACAAAATCATTGACTTTTAACACTAACGTTCACCCAAGGAATCTGATACTGAAAATCAAGCATTACATTAGCAAAAGCATGAAAAACACACACATGCAATTTGAATGGCAGTGGTAAAAAACACACAGGACACAGGACATTTGCTTAAGCATTGCAATGGAAGGGGTATAAAAATCACACAAAAAAGTCCCATCTTAATCATGATAGGTTATTGTCGGTTATGGTACCACTTAAATATACCTTTAGTACTCTTAAGTTTCAATTAAGTACCTTAGGTACGGAAAATAAACTAAAAAGAACCTCGCAGTAGGACTGGGGGTACATAGTAGTATACTTGAGTACCCGGAGTACTTTAAAGTAGTACCTGAGCCGACAACTACCAATCGAGCCCCACTTACTGTCATGCCCAGGATCTGTGACTGCAAATCGAGAATTGTGTAGTTTTCGAGGTTCTTCTCTAGCTCCTCCTCCTGCAGCTGATGTTGTTCTGCGTCCTCCAGAAGCTTGGCGCCGGCCTTCACGTGTACCTGTAACGTAATAACCAAATTTTTATCAAATATTCAACCCATAACCACTAATATACAATGTGTATCTTGACGCATTTGTAGTCCCTTGAAAATCAAATACAATTTTCAACCTATCTTATTCAAGCTTTAAAAGCTGCATCTCCAACCCTAAGGTAGTACGATGAGAAGCTAACAGCATAAAACCTGAACAGACTGCGAGTTACTCTCAGGCTGTTCTGGTTTTATGTTGTTGGCATATAGCCATTTTCACTTCGCTTGTTAACATAAAAGGGTAAAACATCATACATGTATAAAACGTGGTCAGTGACTGATTGATTTACAGATAAGATTTCCTTCATCCCCAGGCTTAATTGTCATTTCTTGTCTACACTCCTTTTTTAATTTGCTGAACTCTTTCGGTTTGATTTGCGCGTTTCACCATGTATATGACCTACTTCCATCTGGTGTTTCAATATAGGGATAATACACGTTTTCGAGGGCATGATGATCTGCGGGCGCTCGAAAATTCCGTTCCTGCCCGCAGATGATCATGTCTGAGAAAATGTGTATTTTTGCTATTATTGCATAAACAAATCACACATACCAAAATAANCTTGCCACTGTTTAACTATATCAATAATTTTATATGTGTCACCATCTTTTTCGAACAATAGATTGCAAAAATAGCCAGGTTGTGGCCAATAACCTTGATGCGCTTCCCGGTACGCCATTACTAAGGGAAGTAGCTGCGCGTGGACCAGTTTATGGATATGAAAAACACATAACAGGGCTTGAACGGCACGTGAATTGCCTTGTTAATACACGATTTCTCCCATTCAAGCCCTCCTTTTGCCAAGTTTCTGCATCCTGCCAGAGGGCATTGTAGTTAGAGTTTATGCAATAATGTAAATTAATATATTCACATTAGCTTAGTTACAGTACACGCCAGACAATTGCCTTAAATACAAGATTCACAGTTTATAGTTAGGGTCTCGCATGTATCTTATTGATAAGGATATTTTGTGGACTTGGAAAGGGTCCTGTTAAATAGCAAAATAAAAATCAATGAAAACTTCGCCAAGTTGTGTGCATCATTATTCCACTGAACTACTCTACATACCATGATGTCGGGACGTCGGATCAGCGTCTGACGCAGCTGTTTGCTCTGTGGATGGAGGTTGGCTTGGCCGATCATTTGTGGGTCTGTGCCGTTGGCATGGTGACGCTTTGCATCAACTGAAAGTGGGTTGGAAATGTGTTGCTTTTTTTTTCGTTGAAGGGCTGTTGCTAACTTTTACCTGACACTTACCATTACAGTGCCTGATTAGCACCATGGAGGCACATAGGCAGTGAAACTTTTGGGCCCACGTCCCAGACCCCTTAGTCGGCCCAGTGCCTATTAGAACGCCAGTGTCCAGTAGATTTCACTTGTTTTTGGTTTGCCTACCAGTGCCAAGGCAGTTAAGACATAAAATGTGACAATGTCCTTTTATAGGCTTTGTCAAGTTATTAGATTATGCTAAGTAAATAAGTAAACAAAATCTTTGGTCACGGCCTCATGGGGCCCTTTTAAGTCGCGGGACCCATAGGCAGTTTGGGACTGGACCTTTATGTATGAATATCCCATCACAACTGTAAATGTTCACATGGACCCAGGAGCATTAAGTTTAAATATGTTCCACTGTATATATAA
>VMBQ01007428.1:4757-47129 GCA_007657795.1 Dreissena rostriformis | reverse complement strand
TACCGAACCACGGGTTTGAAGCCCAGGGTCTCCTAGATGTTGCACGTATCTCAATGATCCGTACAGACAATACAATCAGGATTCCCTTTGTATCAGCCAAAAATGCTAAAATAATTCCCCTTCTTTTCGTAATGTGTGTTTTAGTGTATATGTGGTCTTCACGATGTTACCCGAATTCCCGCATCAAATCCTGTTTTTCCTGGCCTTGTGCCATTGTCAGTTGTGGGTAAGATTGTTTCTATTAAAACACGTCTTGCCCCACGTTGGGCGTCAAATTTTGTAACGATCCGTCCCTTATATAGATATAGTAACGGCTAGCTCACCGAACGAACCGTACAGAATGGTTATAATGAATTTTCCTCGTGGCTACCTTGCCAAGTTGATTGGTAACAAACAAAAATAACAACAACAATTATACGATACTAAACTACTCTGAACAGCACAAATATAATCAAAACCTATCTCCCCAAACTACTACCCTGATTTCTTTCTGATAAAACTCGACCAGGAACCCTCAAGTTCGAATCTTTTACCATGAAACTGTAATAATGAACCCACATTATACTCAGAAATGATGGGCATTTAAACCTTTATCTCAAATATCATACACAAAACCACACACACTAAACCCTATGTACTAAACATCACCCTATGCATCAAACCATATGCATGAAACCCTATGCATGAAACCATAGGCATGAAACGAGGGCAAAAGACAGGTTCCTTAATTTCACACACTGACTAATGACCTCTAATAATGTAGTTCGTGTTCAGACGTTGTCTCAATGACCGAAGTCCAACTACCGAACCACGGGTTTGAAGCCCAGGGTCTCCTAGATGCTGCACGTATCTCAATGATCCGTACAGACAATATAATCAAGATTGCCTTTGTATCAGCCAATAATGCTAAAATAATTCCCCTTCTTTCCGTAATGGGTGTTAGTGAATATGTGGTCTTCACGGTGTTACCCCAGCGTCAGCTACGTTCAGAGAGAGAGAGAGAGAGAGGGAGAGAGAGAGAAATTACTACTACTACTATTTCAGAGTTTATTTACAGGTCCATGCGCGCCCCTTCACGGGGTCATTTTAGCTGGACCTGCCCCTGTGACCTTTCAGGAGAAAAGGGTTACTTTTGAGCTAAAGTAGGTCAAATTTACCCCGGCTGCCCGGGTATTCGCCAAAGATATAATTTAGATCCAAATATACCAGAGCACGGTGGCCAATGAGACCTTAATGTGAACTGGTAAAAAAAAAATTAAAAAAAAATGACAATTACAAGACCATCCTGTCTGGACGCCTCCGCCGAGGGAGTGCAAGCACCGCTCTGCCTTTATGGCCCCTCTCGCTGTCACCGGCTGTCGTCTTCATCCCCGAGACAGTTTCCCCAGCGCGTTGAGCGCACTGAGTACCGCCGCCCCGGGGTCCCTCTTCAAAGCCACCCCCTCGATGTTCTTGGGTGTGTACACCCAGGGCTAAGCCCTGAAACCCAGGTCCGTCCCGAATGTCCCTCACACTGGTGGTCTCGCCGTCCCGCCGTACCCGTCCCTCTACAGACGGGAACTCTGGACCGGTACGGGCAGGCGAACTCTCGACGATAAACAGCGGATTGGTCAAGTCCGCTGCATCTTGGAGAAGACAGCAATCCCAGCAGTGTGGAAGACGTCCGGCTCGAGGGTGACGGACTCAGCTGGATTAGCAGAGCCACCCGCAGAAGTTCCCCCGGTGAGAAGATCTTCTGTGGGCGACTCTCGCCTCGGTCGCGACGAGCACGCTCCAGCTGCTGACCGAGGAGAGAGAGAAATGACTGTCGACCCGCTCTTATATACCCCGAGAATTACTGGGCGATTCCATTATACGGGCCAGTCTATGTAGACTGAACAGGAAGATCAACTTTTACGACAATGGTTTTACGACAATCAACTTCCGGATTTGGGGTAACAAGCCACCAAGAAAACAGTTAGTTGACTGGCAGCATTTTCGCTACATTTGCACACGAAGACAACGAAGGCAATTATGCTGCCTTAGTAAAACTGAAAAACTATTGCATGAAGACGCTAGACGTTCCCTTCTGGGGTCGCTTAGAGACAGCATACAACTTGATGGGACATATAATGGAATTGGAAAACGATGCCTCAATGGCTTGGCACGTCTATGTTATGTCACCGAGATTAGCACCTCGCAACAACGCAGCTTACTGGCATATGTGCCGGTTACTCAGTAAATATGTGGATGATAAATCGCCGCATGAAAGGGCAACATAAATCCTCCCTTGTACACAGAACATAACAGACAGTGAGATAGAATGGGCTTTTCCGGCCCACCCCTGCACGGATGGCTGATTCCTGAGGGATACAAAAAATAGAAATTAAACTAAATTATGGCAGTTTTAGTTTATTTTTGAGTCATTAAATTGTTTTTATTTTATATTTGAAGAGTGAACAGTGTGGACGAACGAATGTGCACAAAGTACTTGTATACCAGCTTACCCAGTAAAACTGTGAGTTCGTTTACCGTCTACCAATAACTGTCACAGCATGCTATCTGTCAACTTTAGGAGAATTGTTTCGAGAAAGGTATTGATCTGTAAATGTAGACGTGTAGATGAAGATGTGGAAGACACGTTGTTTCATTTCCAGTTTCTAGCGTTATTTTCCTTTAAGTACAGCTGACAACAGTGATTAGCAAAAACATGTTATACGTTTGTGGAGCACACATCTAATATAATTTTCAAGATTTTGAATTAAAACTTATAATGTGTACGGTAATCCTCATAAAATTCAGATGTGAATTGTCCAGACACTTTCCAGTGATATCTGCCCTTGAAAGTACCTGACACATTATGTTTGGGGTATTAGTCTTGTTGTGACACAGCTCTAGTTGTACATGTTGTAATATAGAGCTTATATATAGTATACGGTTGAAAACAATACCATTATCTTTAACATTTTAGAACTGTACTAAGTTATTTTTATTTTCTGTTCTTTCTTCGCATATTTCATATTGCCATGGTATTCTGCATCCAAAACCAAAGTTGAAGCAAAATTTACAGAACAATAAAGGATGTTTCCTTTAGCTTGTTTTAGGAACACACTTTACAGCCTGACTGACCCTATAGTAGAAGTGCGTTATTTCGAGGAGAATTATCCAGATGCGAATTGCAAGGCAGGCAAAACAACTTAGTCTTTAGTTTACTTTATTCAAAGTATTGTTTATTCAATACGACCATTTGCCAAAAAATCGCATTAACTGACAAATCTTTACACGATAAATTCCATATTTCGTAATTTTCCATTTTAATAAAATAAACTACTGCATATACAACTAAAAATGTCCCTCTGTTAAAAGAAATAACTAGAAATGGCGCGGCCTCGGCCGACGCGTATCCCCACGCCGCATGTTGTTAGTAATGTCATCCAGTTAAATTTCAAAGTCATGCATATTTTCAATTCCCCATAATCAACATTGAATTATGAAGTAAAGTGAAAAAAAAAGAGATGTGTTAGTCAGAAACACAATGCCCCCTACTGCGCCGCTTTGAAGCCATATATTTGACGCTTGACCTTGAAGGATAACCTTGACCTTGACCTTTCACCACTCAAAACGTGCAGCTCCATGAGATACACATTCATGCCAATATCAAGTTGCTATCTTCAAAATTGCAAAAGTAATGGGCAATGTAAAAGTCTTCAGACAGACGGACAGACTGACAGAAAGACAGACAGACTGACTGGCGAACAAACAGACTGACGGACTGACGGACAGTTCAAAAACTATATGCTAGCCTTCGGGGGCATACAAAAATTATGGCGAATTTCACCTTTCAAAATGTGCAGCTCCATGAGATACACATGCATGCCAAATATCAAGTTGCTATCTTCATTATTGAAAAAGATATGGCCAATGTTAAAGTTTTTGGACTGACGGACAGACGCCATATATTTGACATTTGACCTTGAAGAAGGACGGACTGACGGACAGACAGACAGACGGACGGACAGACAGTTCAAATGCTATATGCCACCCTTCCGGGGGCATAAATATATGACAATGAATGACATTGTTATGACCCGGACAAGCTCATTTATGGCCATATTTGAATTCTAAACTCCAAGTGTGACCTTGACCTTGGAGATATCGACGTAATTATTTCGTGTGACACACCGTCCAATGATGGGGAACAAATGTGCCAAATAATTTTTAAATCCCACAATGAACGACATAGTTATGGCCCGGACAAGATCATTTATGGCCATTTTTGGGTGGGCGTGGTCTATGTGGGAGGGGGGCCCCAGGGTTGGTCATGGGGCCATGCATAGTTGAGATTAAACTATTGTCATAAGAGGTGTTCAGTATCAATTTGAAGTAAATCGGTGTAGAAATGAAGAAGTTGATGTTAAATAACATTAAAAAATGAGTGAAAATCATTTGGCCCCACCCCAACCCCCATAACTTTTGACCCAGGGGTCAGATCAAAATTCCAAATAGTGTAGGGTCGCACATATGCTCATAGCTACCATGTGTGTAAGTTTCAATGTTCTAGTGCTTATAGTGTAGGAGGAGATAGTGGCCAGGACGGACGGACGGATGGACGGACAGACGGACGGACGGACGGCGAAGATAACCACAATATCCCCACGATTACCAAAAAGCGTGAGGATAATTACCAATGTGCGCATTAATTAACTTTATAAAGTGCATGTATGCGAGTTATTAATTTCAGCGGATCGTTCTGCATACAAAATTGGCCATTACTTTTGCAATATTGAAGATAGCAACTTGATATTTGGCATGCATGTGTATCTCATGGAGCTGAACATTTTGAGTGGTGAAAGAACAAGGTCAAGGTTATCCTTGGTCAAAGGTAAAAAAAATCCAGCACCCACAGCAGAGCGTTGGTACCCGAAATTCGCTGCTCTTGTTTAATTTGTATAATGTCGAAAAAGCATTGACCTGTACAACTTTATCAATCTAACCTTGTGCGAAATAACAACATTTGTAGACATAACTGTCTAAGAATCGTTAATTTTATACATTTGTAAACGTCGTAAAAGACTGTATAGACTGACGTGGAGATTCGGTTACCAGCCAACAGTGAATGTTACCAACTGCAGTTTTCAACAAGCGTGTACTTATTTAATTCAATTAAAAAAACACACACAAATCTGCCGATACAAATAATGCTCAGCGATTTAAAATCTTTTCAAAATCACAAACATTATTTAGATTCGGATCAAACATATTAAATCAAAAGTATTGAATACACAACTTGTTTATTTATGCCCCTGTTGTACGTAAGCCACGAATCCTACGAATTGATACATTTTAAGACTCGCGAGGAATTATGGAAATATACACGTTTTTATGCCCCGGTAGGGTGGCATATAGTGATCGCACTGTCCGTCTGTCTGTCCGTCCGTCTTTCCGTCTGAAATTCCGTCACACTTTGCGTTTAGGTTTCGAAAAATGTGGAAAAAGGGGGCATATGTCATCCTACGGTGACACGCCTTGTTGACGTTGTACTTGTAGTTTGCGTCTATATTTTACGGACATAAGATTTTTTTTATAAAATCTGTTCATTAAAATAAACGACAAATGCATTATCGAAACATATTCTCAAATTTACTTTATGTTTTGTATTTGTTTAAAAATAAGTTAAGCGATATGTGGGATTTGTGTTTTCGGATACTTACAATTCGTTTAACACAAATTATCGAATTTTTCTAAAATACTGCTTAGTTAAAATATTAAAAACTAGTAACTCCTTCATATATGTAATCCATTTAAGCTTTTCTTTATATTATTCATTAACCGTTCTAGTTCAAACTTACGGGTGTAAATCACGAAGCCCATGCGAGAGATTCAGTTAATAATCAATATTTTTCCCGCTCGGACCAACTGATCGGCAAAAATCTGATTTGCTATATCTTCCATGGGGGCTGGGCTAAGGTAATTGGGATTGTCCTTCATGCAGATGTAATGCTCGAGATCGAATTGTCCCTCTACGGATGGCGGGCGTAAAAAGTCACAACTTATGTTGTGTGCCACCTCTTTATCGATGATCAAGATGTTTTCTGACTTCTGTGTCCACCTCGGGAGATATTTCGTATGCAACGCCATAAACACGGTCCTTTTATATTGAAATGTGTTCAAGTTAAAATAGTAAAAAAAAATCTTTACCGGTATTACTACACGTGATGTGATGGTGATCATGTTTATATTTAGGGTTAAACATGTTTTATAGCAGTGCTCTATTTAAGCCATTTTCTTATGGAAACCGAGGCTCTGTTGTATGAATTCTTACACAGCGGTGACTTCTCCGGTTGCATGTGCGTAGCATTTCTGCGATTTTGTTAGTGTAGGAGACAAAGTGAGAACAATAAAAGCTATTAATCGTGCGAACAAACAGCCCAATTTAATACCACTATTATAAGAGAAAATAGAAGTGTCAACAGACACGGATGCCCCATCAATGGTGCCTTTTGTTAACGGCCACGTGACTTTTATTTATTAAGTTTATGAGTATGTCTTCTACCATTGTGTGACATACATGTACTTTCAGGGTCGATCCACTTTTTTGTTATATGATTAAATGCAATCAAATATATTTAGAGTCTTGACAAAACGGCCACTTTTATGCTAACTTAGTAAGTCATAATTCCGTCTCCATCACTGATGCAATTCTAAACGTCTCCCACGGTATGGGGATGGTTAGTGAAAATACCTGCTTTGTAGCGGACACCGGTGTAACTAGAGGCCCTGGCTAAAAAATAAACATCGACCTAATAAATAAATTACATTCACTTATTATTCATGTTCCTGACTCAAACTAAATACTATTATTAAGTAGATGTTTCGCAGACACTAATACCACCAAGACACATGATTGGACACAAAAAATACACTAGACACATTAGCAGGACTGGCACCCACCAAATAAATCATTTTCATATAATTAATTATAAAAATGACAAAGTGCAATAATTGTGCCAACATTGGTTCCAGCTAAATTTTCTTCCCTTACGATTACCCAATGACAGTTTCAACGAAATCCGCCAATATGTTAAAGAGTAGTAGAATTTACAAACTTTAAGTAAATATCACTTCATCAGTGGAAACAATGATGAAAATCAATAATTCAAATATACACGAATGCTCCGTTAGTTGTGAAAATTTCAAAAGAGTTACATTTGAGTGAGTACCAAAAACGATCTTCCTGTGGGAATATAAGAAATACACCTGGAGGTATGCAGATGTCCTAAACGTTTTCAAGAAGATCAACATGACGCAACTGCACGAGTGAATGATTGACTTCCCAAACCAAGCTATGAACTGATAAAGAAATAAAAACTACTGTTAGTTGTGAAATGTTTGTGACCATGTATCTTTCCAAATATTTGCGATTATTTATAGCGCAATTCACAACGGGTTCCACCCTGTTTCTTATTAGAAACAGGGCACTTAAGAAACTTAAAGTTATATGAAAGGCTTTGCTTTATAAAAATGAATGCAACGATTAAATAAATCAGACACGGAGTACCACCATTATATGAATGCGTATGATATACGCATTTGCATGGTAACATCGTATTGCAAACACGTCCGTTAGTATGACGTATTCTGAACGCTTAAAGTGTATGTGAACAAACAAAAGACTCATTCATTAATCCGCGTTTTTTATCAAAGATTGTAATATAAAAATGCTGTTAAACGCTCGATTCGCTTGTACTGATGGGGAAAATGCGGAATTCCTAAATTTCCGCATCAACGCGCTTGGGTGTTTAAAATGCAATCGATTGGGAAATCGAAAGAAGAGGCATCGAAAGAAGGAAACGTAATACCCATTTTTTTTTTTACAAATTGCAACTCAAATATCATCGAATGATTCAATTGTTTATATTATATATTGGGTGTTACTTTTTTAAACAAAATGGAAGATAACACGATTGAGTCGTTGTCGATTAAACTGTGTACAGTGTTGGGGGATATTGGAGTGACTGAAGAACTGATCAACTTCAGAAGATATTTCTTCACTCTGAAAGATGTTCTCTAAACAAGTTTTTATACTCATACCAACGCTGTTATACACACACTTGGTAGCCAAATAGAGGGATCTACCACAATCGGCATGCATTCGGACACTGACGCCCTGGTATATACAGACACAGTGGCTGCATATACAGACCTGTCGCATTGCCTACCATCATAGTGATCATTTCTTGCCATAAAAACCACAAAGTCGTGCCCACAATGTTACAGTCTACAATGTGCGATTAAACTTTCAGACAATACGCTTTTCCCTGCCCGTGAGGAAGAATATGAAATTTCAATGAAGAAAATGAAGAGCTATATATTTGAAGAGTACATGCTATATGAAGAAGGCCGAGTATTGCTTGCCAACAATTATGAATTTAAGGTGTGGTTTCATAACATGTCTCTGCTTTACCCGAACGAGAAAGTCGAACAACACGGACCGGCGCAAACTTTGGACGAGAAAGACATGGTTCATGCCATACAATGTCCACAGATGCCAGATGACTGCCGGGTTTTGTTTTCTAGACCTAAGCCCGGCCATTGGACGAAACAGGTCACGACGACAAAGGCAAAACAGTGCGGAGTTTTCTTTATTTTTCCCGGGAAATATCGGACACATATTTTTGTATGACGCTGAACGTAAAATAGTTTTTATGAATGTACACTATCAAAGTAAGTTTGCATCGCGTCAATGGCGAGTGTCTACAAACACGATAGAACTTTTACTGATGTGTGACCTTGACGTTGTACAAATGAAGGCATACATTGTCACGAAAATGATACGAAAACAATTCCTACAACATATCGTCGGCGATCAACTGAGTACCTTTCATATGAAAACGGCTCTGCTATTCACAGTCGAAAATTATCCAATGGAAATATGGAACACCAAAAACCTTGTGCATTGTGTACTCTTTTGTTTGAAAACACTCCGGCGTTTTCTGCAAAGACGATATTGCCCTCATTATGCCATTGCAAGTGTTAATTTGTTTGCGGGGAAACTTAAAGTCAGTCAATTTTCACCGTTGATTCAAAAACTGACGGAAATCATTAATTCTGGTTTGCAATGTGTGCACACGTTAAGCACCGACTGTTTGGGCGAAAGATGGAAATCATTTCAAGCGACACCAACGATTACACTTACGTCAAGAGAGTATTATTGGTCAAGGACGATATCACATTTGTTGACATTGTTTAGTTGTTCTTTCAATTGCTATTTAAATCCGAGTAGAATTAACCTTACGACGCAAACGTTCCGAACAAAGATGAAACAGTTCGCACAAAACTTGGAACTCTCAATACCAAACCTGAATGATAACTCATTTGAACGTGAATTCATCTATCACAACATAATCAACAAAATAGCTACCACAGAAGCGTCTGTCCTTATAGCTGACAAGAAACCCATCACAGACGACATTCACGACATGTACAGAAGTTCCTTGAGGTCTGGGCAAATCTCTAATTATCTGAAATATGCATCAATGTTTGTTTGCATACATGATTATGACCGAGCTGTCACTTTGCTGAAGGCTATTGAGAGCATGATTACACATGACATGGTTCAAATCTCAATGATTCCCCTGATTACACAGGACATGGTTCAAATCTCAATGATACCACACGGGAACATTTTGGAACCAGTGATTAAAAGAGCAAAAAAAAAGTCTGACGCCAAACGAAATGTTCAAGGTTTTAGCAGCAAAGATTATAACCAATGTTGAATTCACAAAGTTTGAAATTAATTGTGTTCCTGGTTATGTCATTTATGAAATGGGCAATATGTTTAGTACAGATGATGACAGGATGCTCTATGATAAATGCGGAATTGCTGTCGTTGACGCTAAACCGTTCCTATACTACCTTCAGTACCTTGCAAACCAAGACACTGAAAGTAAATATGCTGCCTTAGCAAAACTGAATGAGTATTGCTACTCGACGAAGAATTGTACCTCGACGAAAGACTATTGCAACTCGACGCTAAATGTTCGTTTCATGGGTTATATAAATACAGCATTCAACTTGATGGGACATATTTTGGAATTGGAAAACATGGCATTAGAGGCTTGGCAAGTCTATGTTATGTCGGTGAGATTTGTACCATGCAACATCGCAGCTTACTGGCATATGTGCCGGTTACTAAGTCGATATGTGGCTGATATATCGTCTCATGAAAAATCAAAAGGAATCCTTGTAAAAACTGGAAATAAAAAACAGACAGTGACATGAATTTGGATCTTCCGACCAACCCCTTCACAGCAAGGGCCGATTCATGATGGATAAAATTAGAAATAATATTTCATTGTGGCAGTTTTATTCTATTTTTATGCCATTACATTTGTTCGTTTATGTTCGAAGATTGTACGGTGTGGATGAACGAATGTTCGCAAAGTTTATATAGACCAACTAACACAGAATCAAAAGGTCTCTGGCGTAGCTATTGGCACAAAATAAGACTGGGAAATAAGACTCAATGAAGGTCAGAATGAACTTTCATTGCACTCGGTGTTCATAACTGTCGTTTTGTTAAATCCAAACAATTAAGGTAGTAATTAATGTTTTATGATTTTTACACTATTGTCAGTTTTTCAATATTTTTGGCTTTCTCATAAGGAATATACAATTCCCATCCCCCAAAAACATTTCTTACGCTACCTAGATTTAATATCCATTTTTGTGTTTACTCATTGTTTGTGTATATTGGAAATATACTGTTCAAATTAAAATTTACACTTTTAAATATATAATTCCACTAAATTAAACTTTATTTTTTTCTCAATCAAAACTCCATGTTGATGTATCTATAACTTATGTATGTATGTGCAGATCTCTAACATGACGTAACATGCCTCATCATTAACCGGTTATATATTTCTTTGTCATGTGTTACATGTGGAATGATAGGCATATTGCCTCTTTTCCTGAATAAAGCATATATCCATCCATCCCTCCATCCGTCCATCCATCCATCCATCCATCCACCCACCATATAACCCACCCACCCAATACCCACCGACCCACCCATCCATCCATCCATCCATCCATCCATCCATCCATCCATCTATCTATATGTATGACTTTTATAAACGTCAACTCAAGTGAGCGGCATCAGAAACAGGGTACTGAGTTACCGTTGATTGAAGCTATGGTCTGTTTCACAATGCAAATGGTCGTAGATATAGTCTATTTCATAATACAGCATCTCACTCTTTTTCGTAAAAGACAAATGATGATTATGTTGGTATAAAACGGTACATATTTGTGTGTTTGAGTATGATATGAGTTAGTCATAATATTGAAAAAGCAGATTTTTCCAACATAATTTGACGATTTCCTCAAGTTCGGACTTGAGACAAGATTTTCAGGCTTCCGGTTCGCGTGTTGGTGGCGTCATCACCGGAATCGCATCTTCCCGAATGTTCAATTTACTTTTGATCGGGAGGGTTCTGATAACTTAAAAACTAGGCCGCCGTATTCAGACATGATGCAATCCTTAGTCATATGACTGTTATTCTGTTAATTAACCGCTTAATATATATTTTCAAAAGACCTAATATATATAAATCATGCGAGGTTGCAGACCCATAAGAGGCTGTCCGCTATGCACAATGTAAAACGTAACCTCTGTCTCTGATGCTCGATATTGCAGTTGAGCTTTGGTTTGCCCCATACATAAATGTTATCGCCTGACTATGAAGTAATCTCGTATTGTAATAAAGTCTCACATTTTGACTAACAATAGACCGCCGTCTTGCAAATAATTTCTTAAGTTTCAAAAATGTGCTTCTAATAATCCAGAAATTTTAGAAACCATACGCTAACACATTGTTTTTTTCTCAACCGAAATAATGTTAAACATAACCTTTTCCGTTTGAAGTAATAGGGGCTAAATGACACTAAATAATTAGAATACCCGAGGAATTAAATTGGTATGGATGTCGTTGAGTTCTATATAAATTTGAAATTTAAAGGAAAAGTTAAACAGAGAATTTTAAACTTAACATTGAAGAGTATTCAGTCAAATCTACATCAGAGTATATTTACTTACACCAACATTAACTGCACATCTTGTTATTCGCATCTGACTTTATCAAGATGCCTGTACCACGTGACTTTTTCGGCTATGTGTGGGACAATCGGTAGTCAACAAAACATCGCGTCAGGTAACGTTTTTGATAATTTCTTTTGTCGACCTGAAATGGCCCACAAGTCACCCGGGGGTGACTAGAAGCTGAATCTCGACTAGAATCGGCTTTATGTCACCCCCGGGTGACTACAGTCGGCTTCATGTCATCCGGGGGTGACTAGCGTCGGCTTGAAGTCACCCTAGGGTGACAAGAATCGGCTTCTAGTCATCCCCGGGTCACTTGTGGACCATTTCAGGTCGACAATGACCCAATGAGTATTAGTTGGCAGTAACAATTCACTGAAAATTCAACATTTTGTAACAATCAATTCTATAGAAACTCACAAGAAAAGGTTTGCCGCAACTGAAATATTTTCCTGTCCGTGCGTGGGTGGCTTTGTGTTTGAAGATCCCCGACTGTGTTTTGACCTCTCTACCACACTGTTCGCAAACAAATGGCATTCTACAAGTTAACAAAATATGAATATAAATTATCGACAATCATGATAATTTTGAGTAACACGAACGTCGTGATTATCATATTTTAAGTGCGCAAAACAGTACCAACAATAATTTATTGACCAACTTTTGTTATTTAGACATACTTAAAATATTATTGACGTTAATGTCAATCTTTCGATTCTCTAGTTTAGTTTGTATACCTCATATAGCTTTTCAAAAATGTGTCCCACACATAGCATTATTACATTTTTATACACACACTCCGAATCAGATGTATTTGCGCAAACATATAATGTATGTAGCTTCTCTATGAAGAATTACCATGTCCGCCCTATTTTTTAAACCTTCGACAATATTATAATGAACGTTTTTGTTGATTGAATAAAAAATATAACACACATAGCATTTCACTTCGTGTGTTTTCAAACACTCGGTTCCACTTTTTGGAGAAAATACTTAATTAATTTTGCGCAAACTTAACAAAGTTATGTATTTTAACAATAACCGGGCACTCGTCTTTGTTTTGTTTTTTTGTAAATGGTTTTGAATTAATGAAGAAATTATCAAAAACGTTACCTGAAGCGATGTTTTGTTGACTACCCATTGTCCCACACATAGCCGAAAAAGTCACGTGGTACAGGCACCTTGTTTATTATCGGTCAGTACTTTCGATTTCCAGTTGCATTCTAAATTACAGGTTTGCTGATCTCAATGTATTAATTATTATTATGATAAATTAAAACTTCTTTATAAGTAAAAGCTGTAAACGATCGACACAAAACTGTGGAATATCAATATATATTTATAACATAGTTTCTTTTGGTAGCCAATTAATTATTTTGGGCAAATGGTAATGACTTATGTTTTATTGATGAAAAACACAGGTAAGTGTTTAAGTGTATCAATTTTATTGCTTTAAATCTTTAAATGCTGTTATTTAATATAACAGTTTTTGTAACAGACACACAGAAAGTGGCCTACCAAAACTTTGGTCAGTCATTTCATTTTTAACCACGTCTGTTTATATTTGTTATCTAAGTACTTTAACGGTATGTAACATAGGCGGATCCAAGGAGGGGGGGGCGGATGCGGCGTACGCCCCCCCCCCCTAAACTCGCCAAAGTAAAGTCTGTGTTGGACAGTTAAGTGAGATTGAAATGAAATCAAAGCAAGTTTTAGCTGACTGTGAGACTTTTAGAGAGTTTCGGACTATGTATTATACTCTGTGCAATTGAGTGATAGATCTATAACGAATCAGTTAAATAAAATCTCGTCTTCATCTTGGTCATTATCTTGCTGTAGGTACAAAAAAATGCTTTTATGCTCTCCACCTCCCTAGTGTATTCGCCACTAGCCAGATAACCGTCAGTGTGTTCTTCTTTATAGCATTTCTTCCGGCTATATCAATCTGTATTACATATAAACTATGCACTTTTTTTTACATAATAAGAAGGTACTTTGATTAAAGTACATAAAGCGTGACATGCTAGAGAAGTGGTTGTCAAAGCCTTCAAATTCACTAAAATCGTGGAGCTTACAGGACCCCCGAGCAGGGCTCTGCCCTGGACCCCCAGCAAATCTTTCAATATCCCGCACCCTCCCCCCTAACCGCCCCTGTGTAAAGTTATTTTGTTTGAAGTTAGCAGTATTCTTCAAGGTTCATGTTAATTTAATAAAGGGAGAGCAGCGTTACTTAGATTAATGTGAAACTATAATGTTATGGTCTTGTTTATACAGAGTAATCTAGTATTATATTACAGTTTCGTCTAAGATTAAAGTCAATGAATAAACATGAAAACACTTTTTTTTTTATTTAATACTATTACGTTGCGTTTATTTAACTACATCTATATATGAAAAGTAATAAAATAAAGATCAATTAATAGAAAATGCGTTTCATTTTGGACGCTGTAAATTCATTATTTAAGTCTGTAAATTCTGTATCGACTCATTGTGAGTATAGTTCGTTTTCCAATTGAATGCTTTGAGATTTTAAAAGTACATACCCTGCGACTAAGAGGTTAACAAAGATGGAAATTGGATCAATGCAACTAATGGGCGTGTGTGAAGTTGAAAACATTAAATATGTTTTTTTACCGCTTTACGTTAACATGTTGTTGCACAAAGAAAGTTATCATAATGTCTACAGCATATATATCGAGCATAGAAGGTTTCGATTATATATTACGCAGTAGAAGTGGAATGAATCTCTTGCAAGATGTTTGCATTACATGACTTCATGGTTAGAGCATTGCACTACAACTTTTCTGTGAGATTGAAGTGAATCAACACAATATTTTGTCCTGTCCAACACATTGTTTTTTTACTTGTAAATGACGTCTATGATGAAGTGATAAGCTGTTTACGACATGGCGTGTAACACACTATAACCACAGTACAGGTCTATGTTCCAAAGTCAACATGATGCATAAAATATATGTCCTGCAGAGCTTGTATTTACTACTGATTAATTCAAACATTTGGGGTAATTTACTTATATTATTTGAATGGCAGATTTGCAGCCAGATTTCAATATCATACACTTGAACAAGCGGATTTTTACAATCTTCACATTTATGCAAGCCATATTTATATTAAAGGTTAACAAAAGGTTATGTAACAAGAAAAACATGGATTGAAAACATGATAGAAGAAAATAATAGATAAAAGTACATCGTTTTTTTTTTTTTTTACTGTTTTTGGATGGGGCTGGGGCCTTTTGGATTGGGAAAATTGCATCGTTTTGACTAAAATAGGGAAATTGGTGTAGTGTGTGTTTTTTGCCAACATATTTTAAAATTGAGAATAGTGTTTATAAAGTTATATTAACTAAGGTTCAACGTATAGAATTGGATAGGAAACAACTAAATGTTGCTTTTTATTTACAAATAAAATATATTGGGAAACTGTATTTGTAAGCAGTTATATGTGACCCTCCAATTTCGATCACACATTCAGATCACTGTAGTAACTATTGTCCTATGTTGTTGTTGTTTTTTACAGACGACAAATATGTTTACATCCCGGATAGACTGTCTTACTGCTGGCTTGCTACTTTTTGTAATGGTTTGTATGTTTTGCTAGTACTAAGTAAAGTTTCTATGTTTTCTTGAATGCCTGTATTGGTATATTTTCACAGTCAGGATGTTAAAACATATTTCTGCAAATTACTATGATAGTCTTTGATAGAAAAGTTCAGCATACGATTGCAGATCGACGCCATTTTCCTTAAATGTTCAGCATGTTCATGAGGCACGATGCTAAAAGATGACTTCTTTACTTACCGAAAGCATTTTTGTCGAATGAAACAATTATCGAATTAAACTTAAATTAAAAGCCATACTACTACTAATCAGCTTGTCACATTTCCTCGATTTTACAATTTCGTCTCGCCAATCATCACTTAACCAGTTAAGTTGAACTGTGTTTATTTATTGAACTTCATATTATTGGAGACTCGTTTAATCAGTCCTAGGTATGTGTCGAATATTTTTGTTAATACAATAATAAATATTTTATAAATGCCTGAAGTAATAAAAAGTGCTTATACTGAAATAAAAAAAAACACCATTGCTCACAAAAGAAATGTTATGATGTCTGCATGTGTAAGTGGGTTCTAGTCTATTAAAAGAGTTGTTCGATGTGCATTTAATGATACTTTTTATATAGAGCTAGTTTTTTGGAAATTACTTATATAAAGACAGTAGTAGTGATGTATCTTAATATTATGTAAGGGCCTTAATTGTTTTGATATAGTAAATGTATGCTGACTTGATAAAACTTCCATTGTTTTTTTATGTATGCTGCTTTGTAACTGGTTGTCAATTGAATGCATCTGCCTCTCCATTTCAGGTGCAGTTCTCATGCGCAGTTGTCCCAGAGAGTCAGTGTTTAGAAACATGTCGTCTCTTTCAGGTAACGTGTCATAGACATATTTTCCATCTCCATGTACTTATAACATATTTTTATAGTAGAGTAGTCATACAACATTTCTAACCTAAGATACTATTGATTAACAGAGGTCTAGGATCACAAAAGGTACATGTAGCTGCTAAAAAGAGGCTTTTTGGAGCAATGGGCACGGTGAAAAGTCGTACCAGTTTGATGATATTTTCTAATAATTTGCTAGGTGACCTAGACCAAAGAATCACTCATACTTAGTTTAGTATTTTCATTTCCATATGCATATATACGACATCTATTAAATTTGAAACAAGATTCGCACGAAATGTGTTTACCTTCAGGGGAAGCAAGGTGAGGAGTAAAAACCAAAAAGGTGCATGGCGCTATATATATATATATTTGTGTATATTCAGTATAAAAATGTTATCAGATTTTTTCATATTATTTTGATATGTAAGGTGATATCAGTTTTTTTCCATTTCAAATATAAAATATATCAATTATTTGACATTTACTGCCCAACTCCTACTATTTGGTGCAATAAACAGACGGTGCAAAATATACACCGTTTAATACTAGTTAAATGTATTTTAAATACACTCATTTGAGAACACAGTCCACACAAAATCGTATTTATGTTTTTTTCATAACGAGAAGTTCAACAATCACTGTCCAAAAGAAGGTTCGTGTGATTGGCAATGTGCGGCTCAACGGATGAACTGTTTACGGCCTTCAGAGTACCACTGTGCGAGGGAAGATGGACATCCTGAACTTAGATTTGGCAATGTGTGTGCCATTCCTAAACAGTGCAGAATAGGTATGATTTTCTTGGTAAACATGCATTCCTTTTAATGTTTCACCCTGAAAATGGGGACCATCAGAGCGACCAAGGAATTAAATACAAACATTTTAAGCCCAATGTTCCATGAAACTTGATCATAACGTTTGTTCAAATGATATCTCGGCCGAGTTCGAACATGGTTCCATTTCATGGAAAAACATTGCCGCCAGGGGGATGGGCATTTTTCCCTTTATGGTTATAGTGAAACCCTGTTAACTTCTCTAGAAGTTACATGTTCTGTCCAATCTTCAAGAGACCTGGTCAGAAGATTTGTTATTATGATTTCTCTACCGAGTTGATAAATGCTTCCGGTCCGTTGATAAACATGGCCGGGGCGAGGCAGTCTTAGGTATATGGCTATTTTGTAAACTAGTTTATTCTTTAGAAGTCACATGTTAATTCCAATCTTCATGAAACTTGCTCAGAACATTTGTTCTAATGATATATCAACCCAGTTCGAAACCGGTTGCGGTCCGTTGAAAAACGCAAGGGGTCATGAACGGGCAGTTTTCCTTATATGACTCTATGGAAACTGATTATTAAAATGTTAATTAACTATTATTTAACATTCTAACATCTGCAAATACTTCAGGTGAAGAACCAGCTATATCGCTCACTAACACTCGAGCAGAAGTCATCTGCACCCCATGCATCGACAAACATTTCTACAACGACCGCGCCAACAGAACGTCCTCAACATTCTCCCGGTGCCTCGATAAGAAATACAGCCACTGCACACAGGAAAAACACAAGATAGACTGTGGACCTGAGCGGCAAAAGAAAGCGTGGGATGTTCAGACCGAGGGAGATGGGTTTTGTCGTTGTGACGCAAGGGGTGGATACGAGCCGAAATTCAAAGATGTACTGGATGAAGGAGAATATTGTTTTGATAAGAAGGTTGAATGTGTTCAGAAAGATTGTGGACCTGACATGGAGCTTTCACTCAGTAAGGCCTGTCTGATGTTATTTGCTTTGTTGTTTTTTGTGTGTGTAAAACGTGTGTTTTTTTGCCTTGTAGCTTGGTGTTGTTTATGGGTACCATTCACAAAGCTACAAGTATAATATTGGCTAATGTAGATGGGAATGTATACATGCATGTGTAAATCTCATCTCATATTTGATTACTCTTAAGAAATACTTTTATGGTGAGATAGCTAAAATAAACCTTTTTATGGATGTTGAAGTTTTAAATGTGTTAAAGCTCTTGTGCTTTTGCCGACATCCCTGAATGTACACAACCTCAAAAAGGTGTTTTATTGCTCACAGTTATCATCGGATAAAAAATAAACAAATTTAAATGACATTTCATCTGAACTACTTGTTGGGCTAAATGTATGCATTGGGAAGTTTACCACACATTCTCAAATCTTTCGAATGTAGCCTGTAGAGCTTACAGACTGTTTTTGGTATATTAGAGGAACATTTGTTTTATACTCTTGTGCTTAATTAAAGCCCCGCTGCAAAGCCTTCATATTCGTGCCCGCTCGATAACTTCTATTCCCTTTCATTTCATTTAACAATGTCATTCTTGCTTTCTTTTTATTTACATCAGATTTTTTTATTCGTTGTGAACAGTTGATCATCAAAACCAATAATTGTTTATAAATCATTTTGCATCATTGGATTTTGTTATTTATACTGAAATATTGTACATTAAGTTAATGGTCAGCACTTCGTGATCAAAATAATGTCAGCGGGGGATATAGCTTTCTCTTGGATTGCCTTGTTTTGAAGAACTACTTTGCATATGTTGAAATATGGTAATTCTAAGGTCAACCAAACTGTTAACCATACTTCTTTTTCACATCCCTTTTCTTCTTATTTCCATTGTTAAAGGGACCTTTTCATGTTTTGGTAAATTGACAAAATTGTAAAAATTGTTTAAGATTTGCAAATTTTTGTTGAAGTTATGATATTTACGCGAAACTATTGAATAATTTGGAGAGTTCTGGTGTCATCGTTATATTTTGTGACATTTATTAGGATTGCTTATATAAAGTTTAAAATACACCATTCACTGTATTGGCAGGAATGGCCGAGTGGTTTAAGTGCTAGAATTTTACTCCAAGGGTCAGTGGTTCGAGCCCAGTTGAGGATTATTTTTTTCTTTCTTAAATTTTATTATTGTTATTTACTGGAGCTATTAAGTTCCAATGTTTACATTTATCAAATTTAAAGCATTACATGACAAACTTTAATACATGCCGAAATTTGTGAAAAGATCCCTTTTATGGTCTTTTTTGCTCAGTATATGTATTATAAGTATACTTTTTACAGATTATAAATGCATTCCAAAATGTGCTGAAGGATTAGTTCGAACCCAGTTGTCTGACATTTGTTCACAGCTCGAGTAAGTAGACTGAAAAAAAACACATATTAATACTCCCATATAATAAAAAACATATTAATACTCCCAAATAAACAAACACATTAATATTTCCCTATATTAAATGTAATAGTTTTATCATGTTAATGTTTAATCATAGAAATACACTGTGCTTTTTGAACTCCATGATGTTATGATTTTTTGCTCTAAAACGATATACAAATAAGACATTGAAGGAAACTAAACTGTCAATATACAGTTATCTTAATTTTAGCATATCTTCGTTTAGAGTTTCAAGTTCAACAGCAACACCTGTTAGTGTTATTCCAACTTCTACAAATAGAACGGAATATGTGACTAGGCCGCCAAACCCTGCGAGCACGGCTCCTGGTGAGTTACTTTCTTTTTAAACCATTTCTATTTGTAAAAGTGCTAGATAACTATAACCGAGCATGAAGTGTTTTTTTTTTATCAGAGTCACTATGTTGATCAATTGCTCAGTCTGTCCACTTAAAAGTCTAGAATGTGTGGAGCTAACTACTTCCATATTTCTCAAACGACTTAATTGAAACTTATAATATGCCATCACCATGAAGTGTAGATGTGCAAGACACTTTCATGTGCACAATGATTCACACATTCCTGAGCTATTTGCCCTGAAACATAGCTTACAAAGTTGTACGGGGTATAAGTCATATTTGTTACAAAGCTTTAGTTTTAAGTGTCATGCTTTTTTCTCTGTGTTGTGTTAAATAAGCGATTAAAGATTGTAATAACTCTTCATACACAAAAGACCTTTACAATAAGGTACTCATGTAAATTACATGTATGCACACATATTTGAACGATACACACATACATAAACCCAAACGTGTTTTGTTGTATATTTATGCACAGGTTTTTAAAAAGGATCCCATACATAAATGCCTTAAGTCTGGAAGAAAAAAAGTATTGGCAAACCTGTGTACCTTCATGATCAATTGGCTTAACATGCAAAAATGATATATTTTTTTATTTTATTCAAATGTTTGAATTTTAAAGCATGCTGGTCTTCTGCTGATACCATATTATACTAACCATACAAATATCTGAAAAGAAAGCGTACATTGACCTATCAATTTTCAAAAGAAAGCGTACATCTACCTGTCAATTTTCAAAAGAAAGCATACATTTACACCCTGTTTTTAATATTTATCTGGATTACTGTACTTAATTTTTATTTCAGGCACATCTTTACATGAAGTTGATAAATATGTTGTTGCGGGATCTGTCACCATTACTTTAGTTTGCATAATTGGAATAATAGGTAAGTGTTTTTTTTTAGAAATTTCTTTTCAAAATACAACATTTTAATACAAAAGTAAAGTCCCAGCAAAAAGTTCTGGTAAAATAACTTATTTCCCAATACATTATATGCTTAATGTGTTGGCTATATTTCATGGCTATATTTAAAATATAAAAAATACTCAAGTCCTTCCCTATCTAACTCTTGAGATCTAAATGCAAATATTAATTGTCTAAAACTTTATTTTAAGAATCATTAATATTACAGTCTACTTATGAGTGTGCGAATCACTATAATACCAAGTTATGCTGTACGATGAACAAATGACAGTCATTGAGTCTTCTTTATTCAATGTTCAAAGATATTATTATTCGATTCATGAATATATGGGAATGTAATTACTGGTAAACAAACAACATGGTTGTCAGATTACAATTACATGTGGGCAAAAAGATGTGATAGGATCCCTGACTGTTTTAACACCTTCTTGGGTAAACAGATGTTGTATTTCAATATTTTGTGTTTTCTAAACCTTTACTTGAATTAAATGTCTTTTTATATGTTTCAGTCTATATTGTTTACAGAAGGAGGAAAAATAAGGAGAGAAACAAAGAGAAAACTGTGGACAAAAGTGTTGGCAAACCACTCCTGCCAAATTCACCATCGGAGATGCTTTATGTTAGTGAAGGAAGTGGGAGGTCATCAGATTCGATAAAAACACAAGAGCCTCAACCTAGCAAACAAGAAAATACTACCATTTATAACGTTCAAGGTGATTTTGTCCAAATTCAAAATGAAAGAGGAAAAGTAAATATACATACATCTGTAAGTAACATTATGATTGAGCTTTATGATAAGTATATTTTTGCTCAACTTAGCATGAGGTGAGAAATTCTGGTGCATAATTGTCCGATGTATGTTGTCCAAATTAAGCACAACTGATACTGGAAAGGTCTAGAAACTAGACCTAGGTTACCATGGTAACTCTATTTAAAAAAAGAAAAGAAATGAGACATACTTGAAAAAAAGTTAATTCAATGAATCTTCTTTCAATGAAGGAGAGTCATCAGAATGCATGATCCATAGCTCTTCATCATAAATATTCAAGGTTCTTAAATTGAAGAGTGTTAGAATTAGTTGAAGTGCATTGTAAATAACATAAGTGAGTCTACATTATTTATTGGTTTTCGATTCTTTGTTACATGTTCATGAACGGAATTGAATGTGTTTTTTTTCTTTTAATTGACTTCACTGCTGTTGGTATGAAAGTATTACTGGAATTTTCCTGTGTCTTACTTTAGCAACCAACTGTATTTTTGTTCTAGGGTGATGATAAGATGACTATACTTGCTAAGAAAACAGGTACCCACTAAAAGAAGTGTTTATTATAGAAGATATAATTGTATTAACAATTTTGTTTTATACTACCGTTTACATAAAGCTGAAAATACATTATTGTTTGTTTGTTGATGAGACCCAATTAAAATGAAAAGCGGATTGGGAGATCTGAAAATTATTAGTCAATTATTTATTTTAAAAAAATCCTGTCTATAAGTAACAACAGTAGTATGACTATCTTATATTTAATGCATAACCTCAAAATCCCATAATCCTAACTTTATTGTGCATGATGGGAATTTTATATAAATAAAAAAGCATATCTAGTCAATATGTAACACCCAAGAATCATGTCGCTCAACTTAAAGTCGGAGTTATATTAGGCACTAGTTTGTGTATATTATTTGTATGGACTTAATGTAGATCTTTGTGTCTTGACTGATTTATTTATGGTGCACATTTCATCATCTTCTTATATATTAAGGGGTGTTGCTGCAGTTTTGTTGATTTTTTCCATCTAATAACTTTTGCTCAAAATTTATATTCAAGTACTACATACAAATACTATATGAAAAATGAAATAAAAACATAGGGTCACCGGCCTTGTTTTGATTTTATTCACCATTTTATAACATGTACTTTTTCATTAAATCTGAAAAATCTCTAATTGCATAAAAATGATTAATAACCTATGAAATTGGCAACATATTGATATTATATAAGCTAATATATATCATATACCATTTAATTAAACCACAAACTACCAAAAAATGGAGAACACAAGTTAAATTTTAAGAAATTTTAATTTTTATAATTTTTATGTCACCCAAAAAAACGTATTTTTTTTACTATTTTAACACAAAAATGGAAGTTAAAAAAGTTCTATCTAATAACTTTTTGCGAAACTGCTCAAATATGTTCATCTACGTATTGTTATCATAAAACAAAAATAAAAAAGGGGGGTCACCGCACTTTTAACAGAGATTTTTTTGTTCAACTATCCCTACCGTCTATGTCAAATTTCCTAAAATACAGCAATTAGGCGAAACCCAAGTACCGGTACACAGACTGTTATGCATAAACATTATAGATTGTTTACAATCTTAATTGGGATCACAACGGCTTACTTAAACACAACACTAATACAATATTTAATCACAAACATAAGACCATACAGTATCAAACTCGACCTTAATCATCCATAACAGGGACTTGTTGACAGATTTCGGCATGTTTTGGAGTTTGTGATTAAATGCTTTAAATTGATTAATGTAAACAACAGGACTAAAGAGCTCCAGGACAAAAACAATAGTGAAATAAAAGAAAGAAAAAAAAGAATAAAAAAAAAGTTAACCGCACCTGGATCGAACCACTGAGTACCTATTATGAACCTAATCGGTCATAAATGTGTGCAATCTCCATGCAGAGTTGTCGTTCCTTGCTATCACATTTGATCCAGCTATGCTGGTTCCCGTCAAATCACTGCGCGGAGGTTGAAATGTGTGATGATTCTGATAACAAAACTATTGGTTTGTGATAATAGCATCGGTGTTGCCATAAATATATCCTCGGTTAAATAAACTGCCGCAACACCCCTTAAGACAACATGTTGCATGCATCAACTATATTGCTTGCGTATAGGTCATGGTCACATTTAAGTTGAACTCATATTCATTTCTGTCTTAAAATACATTTTGTGGGAGCATCTATGACCTATGTCCCATGGATGCATTTTTTTAGTTTCCCTATATAAAAACACTTTATTGTATTTCTTGTGTCTAGTTGTTTAAATTATATTTGTTCAATACATTATTTCATTTTTCAAATAATCGTTGAAATAATACTGAACATTGAAATCATATTCATGCTTTTTAACTTGATAACTGTACAAAAAAATAAATTGCATTACAGGTGCTGGCATTGATGAGGAATTAGAACTTTCAGAATACTTCAGAAGTAAACCATCAAATTCGGCACAAGTCCTTCCGACAGATCATGGTTCATCAACAGAATCTGCAAAAGTGAGTTAATTAAATCGGCTTTTATGATGAATTTTGTCTCCATTTCTTAGCACCTGTCCATCGGTTGCATGGTTTCTTTAGAATATCTTGTGGATGCATTGACCTACCATTATGCCATTTGTAAGGCTAGATACTTACTTGGGACAAAAGGAATATGCAAAATGATGTTGAGTTCAACAGTTTAAAGGTCGATGATTAAATGATTTTTTAAATGAAATTAGTTTCTGCACAATATCTGGAGAACCCATTTACATATAATCATTTCAAATTGGTATAGTGGTTACTTTGGAAGAAAGGAAGATGCCTATTGATTTTGAGGTCAAGGTCACAGGGGCTTGTATCATATTGATTTCCGCTTGATATTGAGAGAATACTTTTACTCATGATCATCTAAAATGATAGTTTGGTGACATTGGAAAAAATGAACATGCCTCTTGATTTTGAGGTCAAAGGTCAAGGTCAAAGGGCCTAGTATCATGAACTCGTTTTCTGCACAATATCAAGAGAATACTTTAAACCACAATCATCTAATTTGGTATTCGGGATACTTAGAGGAAATGATTACGCCTATTGATTTTAAGGTCGTTTGTCAAAGGTGAAGGTCCGAGGGGCGTGTATTATGATTTGATTCTGCATGATTGAGGAAAGAAAGATGACTATTGATTATGAGGTCACTAGGTCAAACGTCAAGGTCAAATTTGATTGTACTATGAATTATTGTTTTTGGGTGATTACTTGGGAACACGTTTACTTTCGATGATACAAATTGGTGTGCTGACGACTCAATAGGAAAGGAAAAATCTTTCAAATGTGAGTTAATTAGGGCAAAGGTCATTGTTAAAGGGACTTATAACATGAAAATTGTTTATACACAATACTAAGAGAATGGTTAGGATCCTATAAGTTAGTATCCTTCTTCAAGTGATCAAGGATCACAGAGGCTTCCGATATTAAAAAGTCTATAACAAACACACAGATTGACGAGTGTGCTGCATGTATGGGGGCATGTATTTTTTACAATATTTCGTGAAGCAGGGATAGATTTGGGGAATATTGATGAATGATATTGAGAAAAAAAAACTTATACTGAATCATCTTTATTATAATCCTTATAATTAGTTGGTATCATTAATTGTCTACTCTGTTGTCTTGACATCAGTTTCCAATTATGGTTTTCTGATGCTGAAAATGAATTTGTTTTAATTGAAGATAATATATTTTAAGAAGAACAATACATTTTATGTGTTTTGTTTCTATTCTTTAAACATGCATGCTTATGTTTCATAGAGTTGCCATACTGTGGCTGGAATGATACCTTCACCAGCTACCAAAGAAGGTATGTAATACAATAATAAATTAGATAAGTTATACAGTTTTCTAACATTAACCCTGATAATGCAATTGAATTGTTTCCTAAATTTGTACTTAAGCGTTATTAACTTTTCGGTTGTTATCATGAAGAGTAGATTATTTAATGATGAACGACAATAGGCCTTCAAAGAACACCATGTTTGCCAAATGGAGAACCTATAACCGAAGACGAGAATTTCTAGTGAAATTTCCAAGATAAATTATGCATTTTTCCTTCAAAATATTTCAAATGAACTGAATTGCATTTGTTTCATTATTGGTTTTATCATGGGCAAATCCATAACCATTTATTAGTTAAAGAACAAAAATAATTTTATAGCAATGCGACAAGTTTGCATAAAATTTCAATGGATAATTATCGCATATTATAACAGTAAACTTGGGAACAAATATTTTAATTAAAAATAACTGATAAGTATGAGGAGCAAGTATGTGTTATCGGTTTTATTATTAACAATAAAATGCTGAACCCATTACAGGTTTCCAACATGTCAAAATGCTGCGTATTCGCACTCGTAAAGGGAAATTTCAAGCCAAGTATAATATTACAGATGTTTGCAAAAGCGAATAAATATTGTGTTCTCTAAATGCTTAATAGAAACAGTAGGAAATGTACGAAACGCACGGGAATATGTTTCTGTAAATAATAATTGATGTCTCATTAGACAAGATTATTATTTTTTTACTAAATTATATGGGTTCTTTGGTAATTGGTCCTCTGTGGTAATTGGTCCTCGAGCAGTACATTTCTTTTGCAAACATATGTTATCCGAGTTTTGTGATTAAACCTGGTTTCTTGTGCTAAAATTACTGACATCTGGACTCTTGAGCTGAAACCACAATATATATGGCTTCAAAATGCTGGAAATATACAACCGTTTACCTAGTCAACCTTCATTTTGTGAAAAAATGCATTGCTCACTGAGAAACTTTGTTTCTCAGGACCGGACCTCAGACCTGGTGTGCAGACGGATATACGAGAGGCATTGGCATGTCATCCCAGTGATGCGGAGGATACCCTTCCTGAAAACATTCCAGCCAGTAATCATGGTAAGAAGAAAAAGTACAGACCAATCGACCTACAATAAATATTAAATGTGTTTGCGTTAAAATAAAGCTACCACTTTTGTTCTTCGACATCTCTCCTTAGTTGGTAATGATCACTGGGTATACTATGGTACATGATGAGTTTTCTCTAAGTCTACCAGTTGCACATTTATTTTATGATTGTTATAATTATTAAGGCTCAAACATACCAATATATGTTACCGATGCATGCAAGCCTTTACGGTGTAAATACAGCCTTTGACTGTTTTGTTGTGATGAAAAACATAGGAAGTTGTTTTTTGATAACTAAAATCCTATTAAATTACACAAACAACATATAAATGCTAAATTATTTTTATTTTGTTTCACAAGAAACAACATATTCGTGCTAAATTATTTTTTATTTTTTTCAGAAGAAGTAATCAAACCGTTTAGTTTTACTAAAATACCAGAAACTTTTGAAGATGATGGCTTTATTGATGCAGCGAATGTTGATGGGGGATCATTATCAGATGAAGAAATGGTGCGATACTTTAAACTTTACCATAAAATACATCAAATAACAGAAACATTTTCTATTGAATTTCAGCAGTCACAATTATTAATAATTTGATTTTTGAACACAATGTTATTGCTGAAATGGCAAACAGAAAATGGTATCAAATCTGATCGACATTTGGTTTATAGTGTTACCAAAATGAAGTTTTTTTAGATTGTGGCTTCAATTGGATTTTCTTAGTCTGGCACGCATTAAGGTGCTATCTTTGTTTCAACAAAAATAAGCCCTAGAGCTATTGCTTTTTGTCTTTCAGGAAAAGCTTGCAGAAGAACTACTGAACACATTAAATAGATATTTAAAAATATTCGCTGCCTTAAATGAAAATAACTTAGCTACAATTACATCCAATCTGAAGAAAATAGCAGCAGAAAACAAAGTGAATTTAGAAAGCATGTTAATTTTTCGTATGTGTGTTGAAAAGCCATCTACAAGAATCAAAGATGTCTTCAAATGCAAACACTGGTAGGTGTGAATATACATTCAAAAACTTGTTTCATAGTGCAATATAAAACCACAATTGACTTTAAATATGATCTGATATTCACTGGTAAAAGGTCTGAGGCGAAGCAGAATGTTTTTTTTCTGCTAGTGGATATTGGATATCAGATCATATTGGATGGTTTTACAGTCAATAACTAGGTTTTTTGTATGACTTCCTTTATACAGTAAGCTCTTGTAAGAGTTATGATCGCATTTTTCAATAAGATAATGAAATGAATTTGTATTCCAAACGTTGTGTATTTATGTGATGTCAATTGATTTGTCTCGGCTGCTTTGGCATGAACGTTTTTTGGGAGTCTTGAACTTTCTTTAGACCGGGCATATATCGCTGGGAAAACATTGTTGTTAGGAATATAATATATATTTTTGTTGTACGAACACTGTCTTAACCAATGAAATTGTGTCTCTTCATAGGTCATATAATAATTGGTTGACCTTGTTACGTAGTGCTCTCAAAATCAAGCAGTTCACCAAAACGGTTTAATAAATAAGTGAGCATACAATATTTTACAATTTTATAATGTGTCACTAAACATCAGTAATTTCAGAAATATTGTCCTGTAAATATCAAAGCTTTTGCATCACCTTTCAATCTAAATTGAACTTGAAAACAAGTTTTTATGATGTTCTCCCAAGGTTTGATTATCAGCATTTCACCATAGGGGCTGCATAGTTGCAGCCTTTGAATTGTATATCTGACATTGGTCTCATTAGTCATGTTCATAGAGAAAGAGAACGGGGTGGGAGTGAGGCATATGTATTTTAAAATATTAACACCATCTAGTGTTATTCTCCCTGACGTACTGTTAGTGGTAGAAACATCCATGCATGGCAATGCGTATTCAAAACACTATCTGCTATCTGCTGTTACGCATTGTGATGTATTGTTTCAGTGGAATAAAGTTCATTCGCGGAAGTTCATATGGGAACAACAACTCCTGCATGTACCAGAGCATAAGCAAGCTCCTGTGTGGCGAGGTACGCCTGCAGAACCGTCTGCGGTTATGCAGCAGCCTGCATGCTATACGGCGGTTCAAGCAATATGTGAAACAGGTGCCTTTTGTTAGTCATTGTGTGTTTTATATTGTTCGTTCCTCATTGTGTGTTTTATAGTGTTTGTGTCATTGTTCTTTGTAAATATCACCGCTCTTTATTTGGGTTTTGTGGTTAAAATTCCATGTCGTACAAATCAAAACGAATTATTTTATGGCCTTGATTTGTCAAATTTGGTAAATTGAGTGTTGTGTTAATATGGTATCATAACTGCCTATGGTAATTATGGAATTTGCTAATCTTAAAATGTCAAAGTGGTACAATCATTAGCCAAGAGGTAATAATGCTCACATGAGAATTACCGTGGTATAGGGATAGAGATATGTGATTTTACAGCAAGAACAGACAATTAAATTCTTGGTGTGCCTTGTTTCGTTGTAGTCATTTTCACTGTAAATATTAGTATAGTTGTTTATTTATCTATTTATATATCTATGAGTGAAATTAAGAATTGGTGTTAGATTGTTAAAGAGATCATATGCAGTACCAAAGAGTTACTCCTTCAGGGTACAAGTTCATACAAAATGAGTTTTAAACAGAGTTAGCAAATACTGTAATATTGATATTTGTAATAATTTGTACCCTACGACAGTATCATGTTTTTAGCTAGAGGCTTTTGCTGGGAGAGAGAAGTCCCCATATAACCGTGTTCTTGAAATACTCGCCCCCGCTGGTGTTGACACTAGTGGAATTCAGGACTGGAAATTGTGGCTTAGTGAAGGAATAAGGCAACTAGTAGTTGAAACAAGAGAATCAACTCGAGATTGCAGTATGTATTCGTCATAATTGCAAATTTGATATATTTTGGTTTGTTCATAAGTATTAATATAGAATGAACAATTATGAACTGCTTTGTGGTTTATTTGTATTATGTCCTTTTTCCCATCTGCTTAGTAACACTAACTGAAATACTTTAAATAATTAAGTGCTCTGTCCTCTGACAGATAATGTTCATATTTTTTTAAACAATGGTAGTTTTTCTTTCACGTTGCACGTGCTGATTGAAGGTCACATAACTCAACCCAAAAAAAAAGTGTTTTCAATACTAGTACATGCATTCTTTCATCCCAGATCAGATACATATCATGTTCCTGAGTCATGCCCTGAGGTGCAAGATTACCCAACACTTTGAAGACAATGCCAATGCCCATCACGAAGATACAGAGGATTGCCCTGTGTTTGAGGAAGATATGGAAAACAGTTCAGACATTCTTGATCTTCATATTTTGTGGAGTGCGGAGAGAAACCATTTGATGCCATTGTTTCAGAAGTGAAAATGAATATCATGTATATTTGTAAATTGTTGAATTAAGACTGCCACAATGGGGGAGGTATTAGGATAACACTTGTTCATACCATTGTATGTCCTACGTGTTAATTTGTCTCTCGTATCTTGTCGGTTGAGTAACTTCATCATGTATCGGGCAATGTCAATATGACTTGGTCCAGTTGGTTGCCATATGGGGACGATTTTGTGTGATTGCAAACATATGTTGAGGGGCATCTGATAAACCTACCTTTTTTAAGTCATGATGCTGAATTTGAAAAGTTCAAGTCAATAAACCCTCTTTGCTTTGAAAGTTGTATGTAGCTGTTAATGTTTGTACCTTAGTCAGTGGATTGTTGGATGATCTGTGCTATCAAATTTCGCATAGATGGTTGTTGATCTGGGATCAGGTGCATGGACAGAATGTTTATGAATCATGCACAATATTTAAAAAAAATATATTTTAATAACATTCTGATTCTAGGATTTGAATAGGGAAGGAGGCTCTTTTGTCAAAATAGCACTGAAGAGTGGGGAGTCATATCATCGCTCTGGCATAATATATTCAATATAGCATGTGTTATATACATATATTACATATCACATGTATTTTCGTTCATAACATTGGTTTTATCTTTCTTTAAACTAGTTTCACTGTGAACATTTTGTTAAATCATTGAAAATTAAAATAAAATGTGCTGTGTAATAATGTAATCAGGTAAAAAGAAAATGTGAGGGGTTCGACATTTAGGCCGGAGAGTGCTGCGTCGATCCATTTATTAAAGGCGAGTCGGGCAATTATTGACGTAATCGGATATTTGCTTAGACATGCCCGTCCAAAACAACGAATCTTTAGCGCGTGAAAGTGTCTTCGTAATTCCCAAAAGTGACGAATGAACTGTTTGCACCAGTTCAGTTCGCATAGACTTTGGGATGACGATCGAATGTGTGCTCTCTGAATAACAGACCATCCTCCGAGCTTAATGCGTCACGGTGATTGAACTATTCTGCGATGTTTCGATCGCGGTTGCTCGCGGTATATTTTGAATATTGCAGCAAACTTTCGAGAATAATTTAAATACACTTCATGATGTTCCCTTTCCTGTCGATGTTTTGATAAAGTTTATATGTTGTGCCTGTATGACTTTTTTAGTCAATTTGACATCTTTGTTTTTACCTGTTTTGTTTGTAACCGCAAAAAAAAACACTGTTACATATGATCGTTTCATTGTTCTAGTTGATGTTAACCATACTGTTACCAATGCTGGAATAAAGTAGCCCTGTCACTCTACTCTACGTCACAATCTTTATTTCTGGTACTTGTAGTACTTTCGGTAAATTGTTTTCTTTTGGCCCGGATTGTAACAAATGTAAACAATGGCTCAAGTTAAAGAAACAATAAACATTTTGGTTAATATATTACAGTTAAATGGATTTTCCAAATGCAAACCAGAGTTTTTTAGGCTTGCAAAGTTCGACAACAATGAAACGGTGTAAATCTTGTCACATTTTAAGCCTAAGTACAAAATAGATAATTGTAGTGAAAGAGCTACATCACCGGACATTTGGTTTCGGATGACAGAAATATTTACAAATAATCGATAGATTATGTCTTTAAATTTTCTTGAGCATTTGTCTATGGTAAAATTCAAATTGTCAATGTTATAAACATACATTAATAATGGCTCCTCTAATTCATTTGTTAAATATTGTTGTTACATTTATAAATTTTATTGTCTGTGTATTTGTGTTGGTGATCCACCAGTTCAGTGACCTTTTGAATTTGTGTGCTTACTCGTTTGTATGTGGCAGCTCTTATATAATTCTATGTGAACATTAAGACCTACATTATTACAGTATATTCACATGCTAAACGATTAAAAATAATTAAAAACAATTAAGGTCTGGTAATTAAATAACTGAGGAGTATTTTTTTTCCAACAATTTCCTGCAGACGCTCAACATATTGTAAATGCTAACTTATGGTTATAAATAATCCTTAATTAATTAAATTGTTGAAAGTTCTATCATATAATACAAATAATGAAAATGATAATGAATGGCTTAAGCACAAATGTATTTTTAAATGGTGTCTCCTTCCTTAGATGATTTAGGTTAAATCCTGAATATCACTGGCATTAAGTATACAGGATTAATTGTATCTGTGTCAAATTAATTGTAAGTTTAAAAAGCATGCCACTTGTATTTAATTTGTATTTGCAAAATAAACCAAATTTTACTTAACAGTTCAGTCTTCAAAATTAGCTTTGAAAAGTTACATGCCAGTCGGACCAGTTACTTTAGAATTTTTACATGACCAACATATTTTTTACATGCCCGTACTTTTTAAACCAAAAATTTAACAAATCACAACATTTTAACACTTAAATGCTACACATATTAAAGCAGAACACTTGTTTCAATAGAAGTGAATACAATGACGTCTAATCAGTCACTAGAATAAAGGCAGTCGATCGGTACACCAGTTCTCTTGAAAAGATCGTTCTCTGGTGTCTTGTACCGTTTCTTGGCTACCTTTTCCTCTAAATCATTGTCAATTTTCTATTTTGGAAGTGCTTTACCGGGCTTTTCCCCATCAACATACCTTAGAAACTGCATAGCCTCTATGTCAACAATGAAATTTGTTGACATTGATCAAACGGAAGCGTATTACTTGATTGAAATAATTGATTCAAAGAGCATCTACTCGATTAATTTCTAGAGAAACCGTCGATAAGATCTGAATGTGACTGAAATGCATCAGTCAAAAACAATAATGATGACATGCGCAAGCAGGTGCGTGTTGTTAAACCAATCAAATTTCATTGTTTTACAGTTTCCGGCAAGATATTTGTTCGCAAAATTGAAAAATAGATTTGCAAATATCAAGAGCAACTTACGTTTTTTTTTATATAAACTGTCAATTGGCTTCAATAATTTACATGCCTGGTGGGCCACAAACGTGAATTTTTGTATGTGCCCACCCGTAATTTTACTTGCCACGGGCGATAGGGCATCTCCTAATTTCGAAGACTGACAGTTAAACTTGATTTTTTAATATTTAATATCGACATTATAAGGGAATTTACAGAATATTTGAAGTAAAATACCTGTGGACTTGAACATGATAGCGCATATTTTATCTTGTATTTTTTAACCTGATGTAAGTGTTCTTTTTTAGTATATATTTTATCATAGAATAAACATTGTTTAAACAAAATATTGTGTTTAAGATGCAAAGTGTATAGTATACAGGGGTCACTAAAAATTGGTTCCATTCACTCTTAAGCACCAAAAGACATGTATGTCAAATTGCACTCTAATAGTGTAGAGTGCTGACAAGGTTTTTTATCAGGATTTGACCATGTAAGCTAGTTTATTGACGCACATGACCCAGATTTGAAAGTCTAGAAATTGTTAAGATAAACATTCTGACCAAGTTTCATCAAGATTGGATAAAAAATGAGAAAGCTAACAAAGTTTTTAAAGATTTATTCTGGTGAGCTAGTGTTTGGACGCTAGTGACCCGGATTCAATCACTGCCTTAAGATATTATTAAGATAAACATTCAGACCAGGTTTCATCAACATTAGATGAAAGATATGGCCTCCATAGTGTTAACAAGATTGGACCTGGTGACCTACTTTTTGGATGCACTTGACTCATATTTCAATTTCAATGTTGATCTAGGTATGTTAGGACATATGGTGAGCACAATAGCTCAAAACAAGCACTTTGCTAAAAAGATAAGCTCAATTTTTCATCTGCACAACGATTGTGCAAAAATTTAAATCATTATAATGGCCCATTTTAAAGTATATTTTCTAAAAGTCTTAGGGTCAACCAAACCTTTACGTAAGTTACATAATAAGCCTGTTTAAGGCATTGTTTTTTTAGCTCACCCTAGCCTTCAAACTGACTTCCTTATGGTTGAGTCTTACTAAAAAATGGTTTAGTCTGAATAACAATGGTTGAGTCTGACACATTCTTGGAAAACTAGGTTCAATGCATGTGCATATAGGGGGGCTATTGTGGTTTTCGCACTTTCTTCTGTTTGTCTTCTTTCACTACTCGGAGAATAACAAATTAAGAATGTTTATCTTCAGTGGGTGGTCCATAGCCAAATTCCTTCATTTCATTTTTGTAGACATGGCAAACTTAAGCATAACAATATTGAAAACAACAACAGCAAGCACTTAAAAAAACACTTGCAAGATTTGACATAATATTAGAGTTTCTTGAATATATTATGTTCATAAGACATTGGGTTACCCCTATTGATGTCCTTCAAATCACTTTGATTCATTAAGGAAACATGGAATCCCAATGTTAAGCATATTAGATAATAAAGGCTCATAGTGTCTAATTGTCTGAAACCGTATTGTAAATCTTGTAATGAAATGTAAAACAAAGAACTTTTCCCTGGATGAATCTTTTCCAAATTACTTTAAGTCAGTTTGATTCCTTACAAACCTAACAAACGGCCGCTAGATAACCGGGATGTTTTCCTTATATGGCTTAACCAAAACATTTTCATCTGAAAGCACTTACATGATTTTGAAATCCTTAGATACAATTCACCATGGCTTAAACACAAGTTAGCGAACCAGAGCCATCTTGGCTTTCTTGTTTGTCCCCATTTATTTACTGCTAATTTCTGTTTCAGGTAGAGCAATTTTGGAACATGCTCTTTGAAATGACCATATTTCTAGAATATGGCCATTCATTGACCTCCCCAAATCATCCACACAGAGAGTGTAGTAAAGGTATGTTTATATCTTACAATTTACAATATATACCGGTACTGAAAAATAATATTTTTCTCCCTGTTGCTTATAGATTTTGTATTTCCTTGTATGAAATAGCATCTGCATTAGCAATTATAGTCTTAAGTATTTATTGAGTTCAAAATTAATGAACTGTATGAAAAGTATCGGTAATGTCAATTTTCAGAGGTTAAAGTAAGATTAACAAAGAGGTCACTGCAGGATATGGGATACTTGTCACCCAAATTTTCTAGTCTTCCAGATGATATGACCTGCGGAAGTCGAGAACTGTTGGTGGCATTTGCTTGGGTCCTGACTACACAAAGAGTCATGGACCGCTTCGTTGAAGCTTCTGTGTCTCCCCTGGAAAAATGTTTCCCATCATCCACAGTAGTATGACGTGTTTGTGTGCCTTGCTTTGGGAAAACAGGGTTTATGCATGTGCCTAAAGTGTTGTCCCAGTTATCAGGGACGACACTTTCCGCCTAAACTGGATTTCTGCTAAGAAGAGACTTCCTTAAAATATAAAATAGCATTAATGCGGAAAGTGTCATCCTTGAATAGCCTGTCCAGACTGCTCGGACGGCGTTTTACGCACATGCATAAAACCCTGTTTTCCAAGAGCGCAGCTCTTTTGTTTGGAAGCTGCATACTAAGCCATAATTATTACTTTTGCGTTAATCTCAAAGAAATCAATCTGAAACTATTATTTCATGAAACAATGAGACAATGATTTATTATTCTACCTTATTATTGTTGTCATATGATAAGTGTGTCAAAGTCAGCACAGAAATTCATGCAATTAAATAACCACGTATGGAGTTTAGTTTAGTTTAAACCTATTTATTTAAGCTCGATTGCATAGAAAGTACTTACTACTTATTTGAAACGCTCTCGAGTCCGTTTCCTGGGACTAGAACCAGTACTTGGTGTCTTTGGGGGAGGTCTCAAGAACGCTCCCACAATGGGGATCGAACCCGTTACCTCCCGATCGCTAGGCGGACACCATATCCATTACACCATGGCGACCTGGCGACGTATGGAGTATTGAAACAGTTGTGGGATGTAGCCTTTGTCATATTTACTTCTATAGGGTTAATTAAAAATAGATTTATACATGACTGTACACTTTAAAGAGTATATATATGTTTCATGTAATTTTAGTATTGAATAAGTGGCTTATAAAATGCATAAAAAATAGATTCTGTCAGCTGCTGTATATAATGTGGTGATATATATTAACAGTGGGATTTCGATGACAGAAAAAAAGTTCTTTTCATAGGATATTTTACTTCTATATACTTTATTTAAAAAAATGTATCAAACTATTTGTTCATATCCCCAGGCACAGAAATCAAGAGACATAAGAATGCCAGATCATATGCCTGTGTGCAAAAGGCTTCAAAGACATCAGCTACTGAATGGCAAACTGCACTTGACACTCAAACACATGTTTTCCCTGCATAGAGAGAGTTGTAGGCTTCAACATAAGGTATACTGACCGTAAAATCCCCAAAAGTCTGACTATCAAATAATTGAGTCTGACTAGCAAATGGTTGAGTCTGACTTGTATATTGTTGAATCTGACAAGCAAATGGTTGAGTCTGACTAGTATATTGTTGAGTCTGACTATCAAATAGTTGAGTCTGACTAGCAAATGGTTGAGTCTGACTAGCAAAAGGTTGAGTCTGACTAGTATTTTGTTGAGTCTGACTAGCAAATGGTTGAGTCTGACTAGTATATTGTTGAGTCTGACTATCAAATAGTGAGTCTGACTAGCAAATGGTTGAGTCTGACTAGCAAATGGTTGAGTGTAACTAGTATATTGTTGAGTCTGACTAGCAAATGGTTGAGTCTGACAAGAAAATGGTTGAGTCTTACTAGCAAATGGTTGAGTCTTACTAACAAATGGTTGAGACTGAATAGAAATGGTCGAGTCTGAATAGCAAATGGTTGTGTCTGACTAACAAATGGTTGAGCCTGACTCACAATTGGTTGAGTGTGACTATAACAATTGGTTGAGTATGACTAACAAATGGTTGAGTATGACTAACAAATGATTGAGTCTGACTAACAATTGGTTGAGTATGACTCACAATTGGTTTAATATGACTAACAAATGGTTGAGTATGACTAACAAATGGGTTAGTCTGACTCACAATTGGTTGAGTCTGACTTACAATTGGTTGAGTATGACTAACAAATGGTTGAGTATGACTAACAAATGGTTGAGTCTGACTAACAATCGGAGTGTTACTAGCAAACGGTTACATAAAGTACAAGCTTGTTAGCCCTAAATAATAGTTTCTGCTCAGATTATCATCATTATATTTGTTGGCTTGTAACATGTTTAGAAAATGTTAATATCCCCCAAAATAGAGGTTATTTTTTTCAGATATAATTACAAATCAGAAAAAATAGGTGTCTGTATAAAAACAGTGTTAGCACTAATTTGACTCACTAGAGTATACTTTTATTGTTGTTGTTAGTTCTTCTATTTGATCCTGGGTGTGGGTCACTTATATGCTAGGTGTGTGTACAGAGGGTCTATGATGCCTGATCCAATATGAACTCAGACATATACTATTTCAGGTGCACACATGTACAGAGGGTGTGTCTATGACCCCCGACCTGCCCCACCTTACCCCGGGGGAAGTGTACCTGCTTCAACACCCACAACATCTCAATACAGCAAGTATCTAGTGTGAATGGTCATCTTTGACCTCAGCCCATGTTTTCATAAAGCCTCTATGGGATAACTTAAAGGCCTGGGCCCATGTTTCATAAAGCGTCTATGGGATAACTTAAAGGCCTGGGCCTCGTTTTCATAAAGCCTCTATAGAATAACTTAAGTGAATTGAATAGATCCATAATTGGTTTAAAATCAATTTAAACTTAAAAATACAGAATAGAGATGTTTCTGAACCTTTGCAAAAATAATCTGTTTTGATTAAATATTGGAATCCTGTTTGTGTTCCTCATAATTATGTGGGAAGGAATGAGATAAAAATGTATTTTTAGAGAATGAATCACTAGTAAGCATATTAAAATAATATTCAGATATTGACCTTTATTTCTTTCGATGTAAATTTGTGTTATCTTCATATGCTTTTTATATGTTTGTAGGTACTCGAAGCTTTTGAAAAAGAGATCAAAATCTTAGATTTAGTGATAATGTGGCAAGAACATGAACATAATTTCTGGAAATGGATGGTAAGGAAACATGGTAAAGTCTTCTCCTTTGGTTTGTAAATGTTCTCATCATAAAACATGTATGAATATTTTATTTGCATTAGATCATGACTTGTTTCATGTTAATGTTAATGTTTATGTGCTACATGGATTCATTTTGTTGAACAAATAATATATTCTGCACATATTTCTCCATTTGTTCATGCATTCCTGAAAACTCAAAATAGTGACTCACCTGCTTTTTCACTGACTGAGACAATAGTATGCAATTTGGAATGGCACGTAAGCCACATGCATTAAGCCTCATTTTCCAAGAGCAATGCTTATAAATCAACTGTTTCCATTAAGGAGAGTGTATTAGCACTGAAGTTACAAGAGCAAACCCAGGTCGGTAGAGCGTCTCTAGTCCACTACAACATGAGCCGGTCGGACCTTTCAAGTCTAGCAAAGACGAGGAGTAAGTTAGAGACTCGTATCATGCAGCTCGAACCAGTTATATCTCACCTGGAGGACCTCTGGTTCAGTAAGGTACATGCAATAGTGACAGATCTACCAGTCAGGTGTTACGTGACTCGACGTGACCCGTTAAGGACTGTTATCACTTAATTCTGGTTGCCCTCCTTTAATTTCCAGGCTCTTAAAGCTGTTTTCCCAGTTTTTGACTAGACCTTTACAGACCCAATAACACGACACTGCTTTCTGTGTTGGACTTAAACCATTACCAATTATTTTAAGCCATTTTCTGTGTTTTCAATGGGAACTATGAAAGACAAATTAATATCACACTAGTGACTACTTTCTGTCATTTACTGAAACAATAAAGAATCAATAAAAGCTATTTTGCCAGTTTGATGGCGGGACATATGCAAGACAGGCAACATAATTCTACTTTATGTCTTTCAAGGGAAAATATATATGAGCCTTATGAGAAAAACGGGCTAAATGCATGTGCATAAAGTGTCGTCCCAGATAAGCCCGTTCAGTCTGAACAGGCTAATCAGGGACGACACTTTTCATTTTTATATAATTTTCCGTTTATATAAAGTCTCTTCTAAACGAAAATCCGGTTAAGGCGGAAAGTGTTGTCCCTGATTAGCGTGTGCAGACTTAACAGGCTAACCTTGGACGACACTTTACACACATGCATTAAGCCTCGTTTTTGTTTTCACAGCCTGGCTCATATAAAAATAAATTAGCTTATTTTCCTCTTTTTGACATGACCTGTAAAGTACCCACTCATTCAACTCTTCTTTTTAACTTTCTAGGAAACCTGTAAAGTACCTTATCTCTGATAGCTGCTTTGCCACTGTTGAGTCACTTTAAACTTTTTTCTCTTTTACTGACCAATGCTTAATCATTGACTTATCCATAAATATTTCATCACCTAGTTATTTTGCTGTTTGCAGTGCATTTCTTTCACAATAGTATGCACTCAATACATGTTTTTTATTAGCTTTTTCAGTTAAACATCAATATCAATACACATACTGGTATTTCTTGCCCATTTTTAGACAGTATTCGCTAATAAGACATCAATTAATTTTTTCCAAATAAACAAGAAGTCATTGTACAATTAATTCCTGAATATAAGGATCCATCCTATTACATCAAAATTTGAAATTATACTTGTCATTTATACTAATTGCCATAATTCACATTTCCATAAGTAGATTATAAAAATTCACGGAAAAAAAAACAACACATTCAAAGCAAATGGTTGAGTGTAACTAGTATATCAAAGCAAAATTTTGTTTCCAGCAAAAAGAAATGCACATGTCAGATGCTGAAAGGCTGGCATACACAGTGAACATGGAGCTTAATGCACGACAGCAGACAATAGGCACCCGGACCCCATCCACCATCCACCAGCTTACAGGCAGTCCAGTATTCATGTATGCAAAACCTGAGCTCAAACAGGTCAACAGGGTGTTCATTCCAGAGTTACAGAAACCTGAATGTGTCAGCGAATCTGTGAACATTGAAACAGAAATCGCTAAAGTTCAGTCGGAGATTAATGTGCTAGAACTTGTGATAGAATCGAAAGAGAGGTTTTATAAACAGAAACTAGACTCTCTAGCTGCCAGAGTGCCTAATTCTATATGCATTCAACCAAGATGATTTTTAAATATATTGTTAAAGGGTTTGTTTTGTCACTGTAATCGATTTATTGGCTTCCATTCATTAGTTACCTACCAGTTTAACCCATTGAATGGGACTATAATATGTTTACCCATGGTGTGTCTGTCTGTCTGGGCGAATGTCGATCCCTCGATGATTTTTAGAAGTACTAAATCTAGGTTGATATGTGAATAGAGGGTCATATGGGGAATATGCACATTATTTTACTTTTATGTTCTACAAAAATAATGGTTGCTATGGTTACAGAAATAATTAAAAACTAAAATCTTGATCCTGTAACAACTAAATAAGTACTTAGGCTGGGTTGATGAAACTCAGTATTTTGGATAGATGGCAATATGGGGAATTTGCACATTCTATCAGTTTTTTGTAAGACACAAATTGTGGTTGCTGTGGTAACAGAAATAAGTGAAAACTAAAATCAGGATCTTATTTAAGTTAGATTAATCAAACTAATGGAGATTCTGTTATAACTTTGCGTACAGTTACCCTGTAGGGGACTGCTGTTTTGTCTGTGACAAAGCTTTTGTTTGTAATGTCATAGTAAAGAATGTTTGCTTAGCCCCNCCCCCCAAAGTGGTAGGCATTATGTTTTGCACTTGTCTGTCCTCACAAAAGTCTTAAATCTTGTGTTTTGAACTACTCTTTAAGTATATGGTGTATATCGCTCATACTTTCAAAGTTTAATAATCTTAATTTGTAGATGATCTTAAAGAAAAATTTTGGCTGCAAAGAGTTTTGGCAGAATGATGGCCCTTTGTCTGTTTTACCACTACAGAATATATAGTTTCATGAAGCTTGTGCTTTGAACTCCTTTAATTTGTCTTGTTCCATTTTCACAGTTGAATGACCATTATGTGCAGATGATTGCAAAGAGACAAAACAATTTCATGTTTTCAACTTCTTTTTAAAGGGACTGTAAACCACGAATGACGAAAAAAGAAAAGTTCTAAAATACCGTATTTTTAGCTCACCTGTCACGAAAAGACATTTTGAGCTTATGTGATCATGTGATGTCTGGCGTCTGTCGTGCGTGCGTCAACAATTGTTTGTGTAGACAGTAGAGGGCACAGTTTTCATCCAGTCTTTATGAAATTTGGTCATAATTTTTATCTTGATGAAATCTGGGTTAGGATTGTATTTGGGTCATCTGGGGTCAAAAACTAGGTCGCTAGGTCAAATAATAGAAAAACCTTGTGTAGACAATAGAGGTCACAGTTTTCATCCAATATTTATGACATTTGGTCAGAATGTTTATCTTGATGAAATCTGGATTGGGATTGTAATTGGGTCATCTGGGGTCAGAAACTAGGTCACTAGATCAAATCATAGAAAAACCTTGTGTAGACAATAGAGGTCACAATTTTCATCAGATCTTAATAAAATATGGTCAGAATGTTTGTATATTTAAAATCTGGGTTGGGATTGAATTCGGGTCATCAAGGGTAAAAAACTAGGTCACCAGGTCAAAGTTTACAAAAAACTTGTGTATACAGTAGAGGTCACAGTTTTCATCCAATCTTAATAAAATTTAGCCAGAATGTTAATCTTGATAAAATCTGGATTGGGATTGTATTTGGGTCATCTGTGGTCAGAAACTAGGTCACTAGGTCAAATCATAGAAAAACCTTGTGTAGACAATAGAGGTCATAGTTTTCATCTGATCTTAATGAAATATTGTCAGAATGTTTATCTTGATAATATCTAATTTTGGATTGTATATGGGTCATCTGGGGTCAAAAATTAGGTCACCGGGCCAATTCTAGTAAAACCTTGTGTTTTGACAAACATTGGATGAACCGACTCCTCAGGTAAGCGAACTAGGGCTATCTTGGCCCTCTTGTTTTACAATTATTCGTTTATATTGATTAAAATATCACGACTTGTATATTACATTACTTGAAAAAAGTTCATATTTTCAGTTTATTCAGTAATAACATTTTGTGATGTGAAATCAAAAGTACATCGCGAAAATTGCTGACATAACGATATACACACTATAAATAACGCAAGTAGATTGATCATTTTATATATAAAATATATACAATTCACTACGCATGCACAATTTGCATTCCTGGGTTTACCACGTGACGATGATGATCAATCTACTTGCGTTATTTATAGTTAACTGGTAGTTACCTGGT
>VMBQ01007427.1:15827-46065 GCA_007657795.1 Dreissena rostriformis | reverse complement strand
TTTTCTATTTATGTTTCAATATATATATATATATATATATAATTTTATATTTCAATACGCAAGGTATTATCACGTTATCTTATAGGACGTTTCTTTTAGTAATTGAATGAACGAAGAATATTTGGAATCTTTCATTTTTCGACAGTTACATGTAAGAAGTACATATCATTTTTTTTTTATTTTACTGATGTACGACAACATATTCGAAACGTTGCTTTAGTGAAAAAATAGGTAGTAATACTTTCTTGTTCAAAATTGAAATCTTATAAAAAAAATCCGTGTAATATACATTGCTTAAACATGTTTTACTATAGCGAATAAATAATGCATAATCACCATAAGCTAATTTTTTTACAATGGCATTTCAATGAGAATCCTTAAAGCCACGATGTCATGTGTTGAAATCAGGCGTAAAGTAAAACAGACGGCGTTGAACCTATTGCGTCTGATCTGACAAATGCGATAAATATCGCGGCAAGGTACTTAATGTGCTGTGAAAACGTTAAAAGCGCTTGCTACGATCATGTTAGAAATAATGCTGCTATTTTAAACCCGTGCTTCAAATGTAAAGCACTACATAAAGCTATACAATCATTAAATAATAGCCCTGAAACCCTTTAGTGTGTGATGTATATATTACATACTACTAGTAATTATTAAAAAGACATGTGTACAGATTCCATGCATACAACGTAAATTGTATGAATATATTATAATCGATAATCTTAATAAATCACTTACATTTTTAGACTTATTTCTTTTCAAAATAGCATGGAAAACTAATAATGCAAATACGAGACGAGAGTTTCGAAGAACCAACATGTGAATAGTGAATCGATAACAGTGGAATGAACATCTAACGCAAAGATTGTAGAGAAAATCCGTTATGTCCGGATTGGTTCGTTGGTGCCTCGCTTATTGGGAAATAGGAAAACAGATCCTTACTAAATGGATCGAGTCAGATGAGAAAGAACCACTGTGGTGTTATGGTGGAACTTATGATATGGTGTCTTTGAGTTTGGAAAATGCATTTGTGTTGTCTAGATTGTGTACCGGGAATTAAACAAAGATAATCGGAATACAATTAATGCAATCTACATGCTCATTTGAAGCATGGGCGCCTAAAAGAAACTGATGAAAAAATAACTAGAATAGGAGAAATGTTTATATATATGTATAAGCAATGTAAATATGATGAACATATATTTTTAAAGTTAGGTTACCTTGTTTATTTTTCATAAAATTGATATTAACTAACAGTGTTTAAAATGATGGAAATATCAACGAGGAGCTTGACGTACCCGAACGCTTCAACATTTTTGACTTCCACGCATGCGCTACGGGTTACCAAGGATATTGATCTGAATTTCACATACGAGGATTATTATATTGTTGATCAAAACGTGGCATTCTGGAAGGTTTGAAATACGTTAATTGATATTTTCTATATAGATTTAGTAAATTAATTAAAACGTATAATGTATCATATATATTTAATAACTTAAGTATATATTTTAAACAAAACGCATGTGTCGTTCAATTTGTTAAATTGTGTTAAGTCATATACTATTTTCAGACTTGGATCATCTGAACTTTAAGACGTGAATAGTTGCTAATGTTTTCCTTTTAATCGAATAAAATTAAATATATACTGTTATTATATTTATTCCATATTATTTTTTACATTTTTATTTGGATTAAAAAAGGAAACAAATGGGCCAAAAACACATCAAATGACGTCATATAGATACCCATCATGACGTTATTCTACGCATGACAGCTTTATTTCGACAATTCTAAAATAAAGTTAAATATACTCTTTGGTGATCAATTTAAATAATGCACGCTTCATAATGTAATAAATTACGATAAAAAATAACCCGAATGTAAAAGTTGCATGTAAATACTTACCACAACTTTTGATCTTTAAAACCTCTGATTTAGGTAAAAATACAACTTGGCCAAGACACTTTGTAAGACCCCTGTTAGCTCCATTAAACAATATGTCAAGTTGAACGTCTTTTGGTTTATATTTGCTATTTAAAATTCAAATAAAATAAGGGATTTTACAATTTATATGATAATGTATGCGTGTTTTGCTACAAACGACCGTAACAATGTCAAATGAGTTATTTGTTAACCCACGCTAGGGCCAAACACGGGGCCGACACAGTGCACATACTATTCACCGTATTAGCTGTTGCTGAATATTTGAGTAAACATTGGGTTAGACGATTTGATCAATATTTCACCTCAACATTGATTCAATCGATTGTTATTTTAGCCATCTGTTTATGCGGATGTTCTGCAACATATTGACGACAAGTTTGAATACAACATGTTTTTCAATAGCATGAGGTACACTTAAAATCCAGATGCATCGAACGCCAGAGAAACCGGTTTTTTAATCATTTATTTATTTTGTATTGTATTATTTATTTATATAATATCAGCCATCAATATTATACCAATAAATAAGCACACACTTACATATGACGATTACAAAGAATGGAGTCAATGCATTAAACAAATTAATGTACGCGTTTTGATGTAACAGTACGTTAAAGCAATCATAGTTCAAAATGAATTATAATATGTCAACATGTAAAGAAATGTTTTTTTTTTCAATATTATATTTTTTTATCAGATCATATCATATGTTTAAATTGGTCAAGAACATGGTTGGCGATGAAAACAAATTATATGATCATTTAGTCCTTTACAAAGAGAACAAACGGTGTGCGTTGTTACCCTTTTTTAGCCCCTAGAAATAACGTTTGGTCAGATATAACAAGGGAACAAACTATGTGACATTCCATTGGTATCACTGAAAACGCGCGAAAAACCGTTGTACAATAGTACAATCTGACATACAGTAAAATAAGTATTCACTAGAGAAACACAAGGTATGCACTGCTATTCATTGTTTGATATCAGATTCTATTTTATGACCCTCTAGTCAATTACCGCATAGAAGAACACTATGTATTCGAGAGGAGTTCAGTTTTGTAAGAATTTGTTTGCTCAATAAGCTGAGTTAAGTTTGTTACTATCGATATAATTTAGACTATGTCAGTTTGAGCTACACTAAAGAAATACATATTATCGAATGCAAAAAAAAATCCAATGTTGACGAATCATTTAAAAATATGCATAGTGTAGTAAAGCCAACGCAAACTATGACGAGTTGTATCAACAATATTTCACCATTAAACATAAATGCATGTATGTTTATTGTGCGTTATTAAAGTATAAATTGTGAACTAATTTTTAACTACAACATACTTACGTTTAACAGTGCACAATACGTTTATCAATCACTTGAATTTTATGAGCCATTTTTCCACTATACAATCTGTATTTACAGGTTCCCCAACTGGTGCTGTTGGGTACATTATTTGTCCTGATTGTGATCAGCAACACTTGTGTCCTTGTTGGGATTGCGCTGTCGGAAAAACGGGCAAAAACACGAATGCATTTTTTCATCATGCATCTTGCCATAGCAGGTAACGCTTTATAGCATTTGTTTTTACAATATTTCCAAAATAACACATTGAAACCAGTTATGCATACATCTTAATTAAGCACGAGGTCCTTAATTTGGCATATTTGACAAATTTCATACACAGTACAAAAGCACTAAACAACAACACACAACAATGTATAGGGCTAAGATCACTAACTAAAAAATGAATTGTTTTTTAAATCGAAATTATGGAGCTCATGCCATTGATTTGAAAACTTGAACACGCCCAATATTGATTATTATTTTTAGAATGGGCAATATATATTTAATCACTTATATGAATAATGAAACTACAGAAGCATTGTCATGAGAGAAATTCCTTCATACTACATTGAGTCTATTTCGAAAGGCGAATGATTATACAGTGAAGGACAATATCTATAACACGATATAAAAGTAATAAATGCTAGCGCCATCAAATTGAAACGACATATATATGGGCCGCGTCGCGAAAAAACCTGCCTTAATGACATTGATGACGTCGTTGGGAAAACCCGCTTAAATGTACGTCATTGTACGGGAAGTATTTTCGTGTTTGGTGAAAATTAGTTATGTACGGCAACGTCTGGAATTTCGAAATAACATGATGGTTGAAAAAATGAGGGTAAGTATTTGTTTGTTCATTTTATCCGTTTGGTGAAAGTTTCTGTTTGAATTGTGTTAATTTTCATAGCTTTTATAACTTAATCCGTGTAAAGTGAAAGTAAAAATAAATTGTCGCTGTTTTGTTTAATAGCCACGTGTTCACTAATGTTTACAAAACTTTACGGTATCCACATCGAAATCCATGATTGTTATGTTATGAGTAAGTACATGAACATTAATTATGTACATGTCAAATAAATATTTGCTTTAAATTGTATTGTTCTTCTAAGTTGAAGATCCCATACTGACCCTTTACGCCCACGTATGTAGTTTGCAAGCATGTCTATTGTTATAAACGTACTAGTGTTGCTAAAAACAGCAAAGAATAGATTTGTACGTGCCTTTGAGTTTAAAATGAAAATAATGTTGGAGCTTTTGACATTCAAAATTTGTCGAGTCATTCAAGTAGTTTAATAATTATTGTGACTATATATTCATACAATTTAAAACAGGTCAAACACAGCTGAGTGTGTGGTGTAATGGATAGGTAGCGCGCTTCGTAATCGGTTGTCTGAAGTTCAATTCCCATCTCCGGAATGATTGTATTATTTGTTATTTTTTTCTTTTTACATGCAAAGCATTATTTATTATTTAACTAGCATTAAATGTTTTTTTTCACGTTAAATTAAGCCCATGTAATTCAACTCAAACTACAAGCAAAGTGCATGTTTAATTAATTATTATTCTATTTTTTAAGTGTGGTTAATTAATGAAACATTACAATAATATTCATGATAAGCAACGAATTTGTGAACTGGTTAGTAAGTCAGCTTATAAATTTTAGTCTTTTTTGTAAAAGAATTTCCAGAAGTAAATTGCGCTGTGTGACATGCGCGTACATGTATTAAGACTCAAATTGACGTTTGTTTTAATATAGGAATTGTATGGTTTACTCTCTCAACATTTGGGGAAGACCCATTTTACTACGCCATTTGCTTCGCAAGAGATTTACGAGTAGTTAGCAGACGAAGAAGAGTTGGAATTGATGCGAGTGCAGACGGCATCGGTGAAATAATCGAAGGGCGGGTTCGAGATTACGTGTCTCGCCGTAGTCGACGAAGAAGATGATGACGAGAGTCATGAAGGGCGTGACAGTTTGGATTTGACTTCGAACGGTGATAACGATTTGAAATAAGTTAAAAAGTTATGTACTGACCGTTGTGGATACAGACACAAATGTGCACAGAAACTGAATGTAGGGACAGTGAATTAACATATTTTGAATTCCGTGAAATTGAAACAAGAACTATCTTTAAAAAAAGATATTCGGCGTAAATCCTGACTTTGAAATAAAGGTCGTAAATTTACTTTTCTAATTTATTAAATGAAAAACAAAGGTTTAAGTATGGTTGTTTTCTTTTTTTCACTTAAAAGTCATATATCCACCACATGAAATGTTTGTCATGAAGGTCACACATTTTAAACCACATACTAGCGTTTGTAGATAAAAAATTAACAACATAATAAATCACATTATATGTGTCCTCACGTGGCTTATTATGAATTTATTTCTTTGTCATCGAAACATTATATTTGATTAAGACGCGTTTTCTTTCCACACATTCAAATCACACTATAACATCCGCGTCATGCGAACATTGGTCTTATAACATTTGCGGCCAGTGTCGCTCAAGCCTAGCCTGCGCACTTGCGCAGTCTTTTCAATGGCGACGCTTTCCGCTATAAAAACACGAAAGGTTTCGTGGTATCCTCCTCAGTATGCATATCCTGACAAGACTGTGCGGATGCGCAGGCTGGACTGGAGCTTCGTTGGCAGCTTATTGCATAAGTCCCATTTTTGCATGACGCGGGTCTTAACAAATCTCAATGTGTCTTGTAAATGGAACATCAAACTACGATACTTTCCGATAGAAAAGTTTAGTCTCACTGTGTTATTTATGGCAAATGTCGGTAGCTTATTCTGATTTGCAGGATATATGTTCAAACAGACTGATTGCGTACGTCCCACTTGTGTGGCTACATAATTAACGTTTTCCCTTCTATCACGGACATTATACTATTTCGGTATTTTTGCGTCACAATGCAAGAGAGATGGCATTTACCGATAGGGTTTCACTCATGCCTTTCCTCTAAAATCCTGCTATGTGATATTTTGAAAGCAATGCTGTGTTATCAACATAAGGCGTTTATTAATAGTGCAATCCGTCTTCCCCTGACGATTTACTGAACCAGCTCTGACCCTGAACGTCTTGGGGATGGAATTTACCGGTAATGCGTAATTGTATTTGAAGGCATTCCAAGGCAGTAACTGGAATCGGGTAGCAGCATGCATACTTATTACATGGATTTATTAACCATTTTGGCGATATATTTTGATTCATATTTAATTTAGCTCCTTTTTTTTCTTACCAACTATGCATGGTTTTAAATCAAATTTTGTTATGTTGGTACACACAGAAATACATGTTTATATTCGTATGCAGGCATTACTAGTAATTCAAGTTCTCTTCAGTTGATCCATGGGTAGTAACATTAAGGGCATTACGTGACGTTGTGCATAAGATTGCGTGCATTTTAAAGGACCCGTGATCCGCTTCAGTTATTCTTCTCGACCAGATGTTGTACCGCGGCCGGCCGGCTTGAGCACAGCAGTAAAAGCACATCCCTACAAGTCTGTCCGAGCATTTCTTGTCTGTTTTTTGTTTTCAAACATGTTTTTGAAAAACCTGTTCTTTTATCCCTACTGTTGTCTTACCTCTTACGTTATTAGTTACACTTATAATAAAATATATCTGACAATATCAATGATTTCTGTAGTTCGGTACTTGTGTAAAACTTGATGCTTCGAGAATAACATATTGAACAAAATAAGTCTGTCCACATATACTTTCAACCCGCGTACCATATGCGCAAGATCAGACGGAAAATAAAACTATAAATTGTTATCATCTTGAGTGATTGTCAACACAAAGTACCATTATTATTATATGTATGTGTTGTGCTTACATCTTTAGACATGCATTAGGTAATAAATCAGGAAAATACAACGTACCGGTACTTCCCTAATGAATTGATGTCAAGCTTTAACTCCCATACCTTTTTCGTTTATGCAACAATAATTTATTTTTAATAACAATCTGATGACTCAAACAACTTAGTTCAATAATGGTATAGCCCATAAGATATGTCAATATGTTAGTGTTGTTTTAACAAAACCAGAGTTCAAATACAGCGAAAGTGACGTCAACGTCAAACGTAGAAATACATTGCAAATGACTCCAACGTCAAACGTAAAATGTTACATTACATGAATCGACGAAAATTCGCATAACTTTGGCTTTTCTTTTCCGATTTTAATTATTGTTTTACCATTTAATTTTAAAATGAATGCGCTATTAAAATAAACAAGAAAACAAACATGTGAAATTTTGTCATTTAGGCATGTTTTGTCGCGACGCGGCCCATATATATATATATGGCTCATTAAAAAAAGCAGACCTAAGCTTACGTTAAATGTTCATTTCCTCATTCTGTACTAAACATAGCAAACGAATCACTTACTGTGACAACTGATCAGATGTAAAATGACTTCTTATGGCCGTTGTTTTTGGTGTAACTCAATATCTAATGTACATCTGAACTGCAACTAAAATTCATGATACAGCGCAAGTGTTACTGCATGTACTGCTTCTAAAGTTGACGCCACCCATCATTTTCCGATCTTCTAAGCCTGGTGCTGTTATTGAATGCGACACACAATGAAACGTTTTAATTACTGTATACTATAACATGTATACGAATGTTATATACGCTTTAGAAAGTGTGGACCGTTATCGACTTGGGCTATTATCGTTATGATTGTTTGCCGTTTTATTATTTACTGTTATAGATGTATTGATTTAACATACCTACACAATTTTGATAAAAACAAAGATGCTGCCAAACGTCAGTGTGTTCACATTTTGCATTATATATTATAGAGTTGCGTACTTTTTAACAGAAAATAATTGCCACACCATGCACATTGATTTAAATTGAAACTAACACTAATGTACAAAACATCATACACAAATTATTGAATGATGGCGATTTGGAATAAAACAATGTCTTTCTGTTAAAAAGTCATGAAGGATGTAATATTAACTGTCCTATTCGATTGTTGTGCAAACCGTGAAAGAGTGTATTTAAAATCATATTAGCAATTCCTAAGACACAGTATATTACTTCTCAAGAATGGTGCATCCTAATGATATTAGTTTTTAACTACCGGATTTTCTATTCTTTCAGATATGTCTGTGGGACTGATGCACGTGATAGTGGAAATTGCTGAGAAGAGTTTCATTGTGTGGCATGGTGGTCCAGTGTTGTGTAAAATAGTCCGCTTCTTTCAGGTAATTAACCATTGTCCTATACGCAATAGTGCTATGGTAATCTTCTTTTACTGTGCGTCCAACCATATACTTTTTTTGTCGGCTCCATAGCTACTTAATCATTTGACAAATTTTCCCGACGTTTGTCTCGACTGTAAACGTGTATTGAGAGTTTGTGCAGAAAGAAGAGAAAATCACGCCCGCTCAACGCCAATTTATACTAAAGGGTTGAATATGTTCGACTTCATGTGCCTTTTATATTCAATTTATTATTTGAACATATTATTATTTCTGTAAACGCGCACGAGCCCACGCTCTATGATAGGTTGTTTTGGGAATCGACAGGATTTCACTAGCAAATGTATATCAATAACCTACACACTCACATTCGTACGTGTCTATGTAAATACAATACTAAAACACGAATGCGTAACATGGACTGGTTTTATTTTTAGGTTTTTGTGATATACGCCTCAACGTTCATGATAGTGGCCCTCAGTATAGATCGCGTTGATGCAATTGCAAGGCCGATGAAATTTACCAGAAAAGGTATCGTACGTTTTCCTTCTCTGTAAAACATATATATAGGCATAAGTAGCATATCCGCACTACCAGATTATATGTGTATTATAAAGAGGTACCGTCCGTATGTCCGAACTGAGGGATACGATGTTGCGTTGCAGAACTCTTTACATGTGCAAGATGTTGTGTCTATAACATGTTTAAGCTGGATATATTAAAATACAAGACTACTTTATAAAATGAACTCAATAGTTGTGATGTTTTGTTTCTGCTACACAGCATATTTATTATACATGAGGCAATATAACGTTGTGGCTAGACGAAGTCCAGCATATATGCTTGTCGATGAAAAGTCAATGTCACAATTCATTAAAACTGCTTTTTTCGGAGCTGAAGTTTCTATTGTTCTGAATATTAATTATTAATTCCCAGTAATAAATTGTTTAAAATTAGTGTACACTTTAAATTCGAAATGATATGACGATTGTACACACGTTAACACTTCGAAGCTTTAGGTCTTAATTAAACGTATTAAATAGTTTGGAAATACAGTCTGCTTGTCATAGTTATTTTACATTTCAAGAACAGTTTCCATTTGATAGGAAGGTTAATATACCAGAGAGTGTATTGTTTAAACCATGAAATATATTGCGCTTAAACATGACATGAAGGGGTATGTGATATAATGACAATAAAGCAAAAGTTAAAATCTTAAAGCAAGTTTGGGAATACAGTCTGCTTGTCATAGTTATTTTACATTTCAAGAACAGTTTCCATTTGATATGAAGGTCAATATACCAGAGAGTGTATTGTATAAACCATGAAATATAATGCACTTAAACATGACATGGAGGGGTATGTGATGTAATGACAATAAAGCAAAAGTTGAAGTCTTTATTGGAATTATCAAATAAAACAGTTAGTTTCCGCTTCTTATTCGACCAAATTCAGCACTGGATTGGACATCGTTCTCTGTGTATATATAATGTGTTGATATTGTAAATTATTATGTTTATCAGTATTGTTGAATATTCGCTGAAGTACTTTATTCTATTATTCAGCTACAACAGTGCGTATACTGGCGAACGGTGCTTGGATAAGCTCTGGATTACTTTCCATACCATCGCTTCTTCTGTTTGACACCGTTACCCTCAATGGCGACTCACACTGTATCATGACGCTACAGGAGCGCTGGCATTGGCAGGTCTGTGGAATATAATAGGGTTATCAAAATGTTTAAATTATATATTTAAATTTTAAAGTGTGTTTAGTTGTTATGTGTTAAGATAGAAGCATGAAGATTAAGAAATAATATGGTTTTATATTATTATGTTACACTCCGTCTTTATTTTTCTAAACGCAACACATTTAATCACTCTCATATGAATAGCATGTCGACTGTGAAAAAAATTACAACAATCGTATTATAACTGTATCAATATGTCAACATAATATATATGTATATATATCAAAACACGTTTTATTTGTTCAATTACGTATTTGTACTATCTAATACATGACAAAACAAAATAAAAGTCGCCAAATGTACGCCTTTAATGACACTTAGTAAAATACATAACAGGTCTACATAACATTGGCTGCATTGACGGCCTTTATTATTCCGGCGGCGATCATCTTCACGTGCTACATGATTATAATGTGTGTACTCTGGCGGAATGGAAAGGGTCTTAGCAGATATCCGTCATCAGATAGTGACGAGCGTGAGTGATAACCATTCAATTGTAATTGCATTGTTATCATTCAACGTAGGACAATAATATTGGTTGCTGTGGTAAAGGTTTGTTTCTGTTAGCGTGTGCAATATCGGTTGTGTACTACGTTTTGATGAAGCCATTACAATTAATCAAATCTTTCTGATTTTGTATAGGTATACATATATTTCTATGCTAACGCGGCTCGTAAAGAGTTCCGTTTTATCTTGTGTATATTATAATGCACAGTTGGCCTTTGTTTACAGCTACGCAAAGTCAGACTCGAAAAAGAAATAAAGGCATCATTCCAAAGGCTAAAATTAAAACGGTGAAGATGACGCTTGTAATAATCATCGGTAAGTTAAATCAATCATGTCTATGTTATAGCCTGCTTTCTTTCAAATACAAACGACTGTAGTAAGTGCAACTGTTTAATAAGTACTTGTACATGTGTCATCATTAGTGTATGTCTTTTTTGGTAGATGCCAAGTTTGTGTGTTCAAAATAACTAAATGATTGCATAATATTATGAATATTTTCTCAACAAATCTTTGCACTGTATCGATATCAACCCAAATGCACATGTTTATTATTTGGTCGGTTTCATTCATGTAGGGTTATAATTTATCATCGTTTTTCAGCATTTTTGATTTCGTGGTCCCCCTACTTTGTGTTCAATCTTGTTGACGTGTACAGGGATATAAACGATGTGAAGTCAGAGAACCTTGTCGCTGTGACAACCGTCGTTCAAAGTCTTGCTGCGTTGAACTCGGTAGCAAATCCGATCATCTACGGATTATTTGGGACAAAATTATGCTCATATATAAGGTAAAATGTTTTTTATCATGTTGGTGGATTGAACAATCGCATATGTGATTTCCTGACATCCTCTACATTGTTTTCGACACACTTAAAGTACAGCTTCATCAATAAAAGCAGATAATGTACGAAACTTAAATTTTAACCAAAATTATTTACGCCACATACATATTGACTTCCCGACACTTTTAATGTATATGCACAAATAAAAAAGCGACATCATAAACAAGCTTAACTTGACATACACAAACAACACGCCCTCTTAGTATGGTGTTTGTTATGTATTACACTAGTTATTTCGTTGCTTCTTTAACGGTGTTTCGTTTTTTAACAGGAAGGTGCCTTGTCTTAAAAACATCCGTGATTGTTTGTGTAAATGCCGAACGAAACTACAACTGAAAACTTCATCAAGTACGCAATCTAGTAACACCGGCGGAGAAGGAACATCCGGAACGTGTTTGACAGTAAAATCCAAAACAAGTGCACAGTTGAATCGCCTTGATGGAACAATTGTCGTCAGAAAATGTGATTTCAATACCATTGAAAAAGAACCTCCGCCAATATTGCCACCCCAGACGAAACTATGCCAGCGAAGGCCCTCTGGGCTACCATTGGCAAATAGAAAAATGACTCCCGCGGAATTAATATTTCTTGAAACATTCCGTGCAGAAAAGCGTCAGAGTTCAAGCGCCATTGATAATGGCAGTGACGCTAGGGCTTCGACGAAATAGGCCTTACATATACCTGTATTTACAAGCTTGTAAAACCGTTCCCTCTCCACTCCGTCGCCCCTAGTACATGTACTTGGTTCAAACCGACTGACCGTAATTCTCATTATCGTCTAGTCTGTTTGTAAAACATCTTGACGCTAACTTCAAGCCTTATTATTTGTGTGCGCAAAATTGCTAGCTTTATTTCAGCGAGAAAAGGACCATGTTTAATATCTGTATTAACCATATTGAGTTGAACTATTACTGCATTACATCTGTCTCTTTCTTAACACGAAACTATTGTGAAGCGTGTTTTGTTATGTTATCATTTATTATAATCAATAAGTTAATCAGGTTGAATTTAATTTGTTCATGACAACGCCATGATATCGTTGTTGACGTCATCACATGTTGAATGTTTTGTTTCAACATTGCGCCATCCATGGAAATATTCAATTAATTTTGATTTCATTTTGAAAAACAAGATCGGCGATAGTTCTAGTAAGAATATATTCAATAAATCGAGAGGAAATATAAAAAGCAAACACAATGAAAAGAGTTATTCATGTAGAAATCGGCCTTTGCGAAATATGCTGCGGACAATATCGATGTCTTGTTAAGAACACGTGTTAGTGACGAATCAAGTTTTTCTTATTATTCACCAATACGCGACTTTTATCAACGATGTTGCCACTACACATTATGCAATTTCAATACAATTTTCTGGGAAATTAGAACACTATATGTGAAAACATATATATCGCATATAATCCTTCTGGTAGATGCTCGGAAAACAGTAAACACATCAATTATGTAACCGATACTTAAAATATTACGTTCACGTACATAAATACATCTCTCATGTTGTCGAAATTCATCTCTTTTAATAACGCGCTGTGTGAAATTCATTCCTAAGGAATGTGTATTGATCCTCTATATTACAAACATCGTATACAACTATAATAACGTTCATACTTTAACCAGTACCCGCTGATATTTATAATAGAATAACAATATAACTTTCACTCAGAACATTCAGGTGTATTGTTCAATCATAAAAGACTCGTAAACTGCTTCGCTTATTATCTCCAGTCGTCATTTCATTTGTAATCATTATTATTAATGCATATCATAAACAATTAAAGTATATGTGTGCGTTGTAAAGTACTTATCTCAGATTGGATGGTTCGTAGCTACGCGTTAAAGTATTGACAATGCGTTAACTAGTCACTGTTTTTTAGAAAACAATTACTGGCTTTCTGTATCGTAATTCGTTGTACGAAAAACAAACACAACATAGAAGGGTCACTTTATTTAACTTTTATTTAAAACTTAGATACATTATGCACTTTTGTTAGCATTTGATATGCAGACTTACCAAAATGGCGACGAGGACGGGTCTCCCAAAATAACTTCCTTCTTAACAGACTTAATACACACATTTGCGTTTGTTTTATTATGTAGTTGTAAAAGTAAATCTAGCCAGTTAGGCACGAACATCGGTCAGTAACTCTTTTGCATGCGTTCATTGCTATCAACTGTACAGAAAGAAGCACGTTAAGTACTAATTATCAAGATAAGTCTATAATAACCGCTTTATGTGAAGATACGAATAATATCAAAGCACTGATCCTGCACCTAATTAAACTCCCGTCTGGTTTGATAAATGAAAGGGTTATATGATAAAATATAATTACATACGCTTAATTAAATGTACAATTAACGACATGTAAAGGGTTGTTTTAACGTCACATGTCAGTATCTATGTGAATTAAATACATATGTAACACATACAACCGATATTGCAAAAAAGTGTTGAATTGCTGTAAATTATGAGACAACAACACTTGCCGGGGAAAATAAGGATTGGTGAAAAACGCAAAAGTGAAAATTCAATAAACTAACGTCTCAATGGGACTCTGGTTCGAATACCGGATGATATTGCTTATTATAAATTTTAGTTTAAATATTGTGTTACATTTATTAGAACAACATCTTTAAAAANTCAATTTACAAGCACACTATACATGTAATGTGCAACGTTACTCGAATATTGCTACAATAATCTGTGCGAGCAATTTGTTTTATACCTGCAACAGGTTATAACATAAATTAGCGTGTGTTCCATTGTTTGGCAACCAATTTAGAGTGAATATTTGTAAATAATAGTTTTGGCATATGCAATTTTGTTTTTCAAATAATAATTGTGCCGCTATTTTAATAGTATATTCAATCAATGCGTGAACATAAAATAATGTGTATCATTCATTTCATTTCAGAAATAAAAGTATCATGTTGTTTTATTTCATGCAAATATTCTTTTTCTGCAGGTACCAATTATACAAACACGTGTTTATTTGTATACATTCAAAATGAAATGCATCAATCGAGGTTGTTTAAATGAATTTGACGTCCTTACGCATTACCAATTGTCTTTGTAAGACAAAGTAGCACAATGTATAAAGAATGGATGTCGCAAATGATACTCACGTGCTTAATGTAAGATATAGATATGAAATATCGACACTAAATGAAAAAAAGGGGAATACTTGATATTCATAGTTGCAGTCAATTTGGAGGGTATTATATGAGTCTAAAATACGTATAATATACACGACCAATGCCTTGTAGATCATAGCCTTTAACATTTTAACTATGAATACACTTGTTTCACTGGAATGTAAACGTCAAATGAATATTAATCATATCGGTTCGTAAATATGAATCATACAAGACAAAACATAACATATATATACATGTCTATGTTATTAACGTTACACTTAACTTCACTTCAACGCATATTATCCATCATACTTTACCTTGCACTCCTAAATTTTTCATTTCTAAAAAAACAATACATTCAGAGGTGCATTCCCGACAAATGATGATTAGGGGTTGGCCTTTATAGTTTATAACCAACATCATAGCAATCAAAGGAATTTCATTTACTGATATTTAGAAATTCAAAGTAGGGCATTGTTTTTAAAGCTTCTTCGTCGACCAATTAGCACAAACGAGCAAAAACATATTCTGATATGTTATAAATAAAATACAAGACCACCTGCGGTTCATACCACTAAAAACTGACCTAATCATGAGCCTTTTTGGATCTTCAGTCTTTTTTGTAAATTGGTCCCCGAAAAGCAAGTGTGCAAGTGTTCATATAAAACGTATCGTCGATGGGTTTAAGTAATGTCCGGTTGTGAATTTTGTCCAGGGCTGAACAAATGTAAGTCTCACCCGACTGGTTTTGTTTTAGATAATACTTTAGTACACATTCTCTGTGAACTTGATTCTTTCAATAGATCGCATGCACACACGAGATAAGAACACATGGCTGTGAATACATATTTTGTAAGGCATTTCGAAATATATTCGCACACAGTTTTTAATTAATCAATTCAATTGTATGATTTAAATTGTTATAAAACTATGGATGGGAGAGTATGGTTGCCTCTTCGAGTACAAATTTAATATACGTGTCTGTGACAATGGGTCTGCTCTCAATCTTATTCCACGTGACCAGACTGTCTCGAAAAAGCAAGCCTTACACAATCATATATATACGTGTCGCCAAATTAATACTTGATTTTGGGCATCAAACTGTATTAGTATATTTACCTATTTGCTAAATACTTAACGTGCATATAGCCAAAACCGTGAAGCATAGTTAAAAGGTTAACCAGTCTCGATTAATTATACATAAAATAATGATTTACATCAAACAATATTTTAAAAATATAGTGCAATTTTAACAAAATTATCGTAAATGCCCACGTGTTTGTGTTTATTTTTATATCATATAAATTGTTCCGAGAGTTAAGTCGAGATCGTTAGTTTATAGCTGTCCAATATATACCGCCTTCATACGGACTGTGCCACATTGAGTATATCACATAACATATGTATATCTAATGCTTCTTTCACTCCATAATTGTTGTCGTCCCCAAAAGAAAACACCATCCAAACTAAATCATAGCAACGTTATTCATTTCTCAAGATCTCCCTATTATGTTAAAAACCTCAGTGCATTTCTTTGTCAAACATGTATTCTAAACGTGCGTCAGACAATCACTTTATTACATAATATAAAACATGTGTTTTACTGTTTCCTCTTTTAAAGAAATCTGCACGGCGTTTGTATTGATATACGCCATTATTTGAAAAAACAACAACATTACATACAATAGTTGAAAACAGCAATATATATGTTCCAGTACGTTGATACAAGCTTTTTAACTGTTAGTTTGTCAGCGACTTATACAACATTTTAGCCGGTAATTTATTGCGTTCGAATTCATGTATGTGAGTTCTATATGAAGTTGACTTCCTTTCTCGGACTTTGATAATGAATGCAGCGGTTTTCAGAACAAAGTCCAGTTTGCTGCAAAGGAAAATTATGGTAAGGCAACTTTTTCTGGAACGCTATGACTGTAATTGTGTTATGAATATTGTATCTGCTGAGACATTAAACGAAGTCAATGCTTTAAGCATCCAGTAGTGGTGTATGAACGGCAGGATTGTAATTGCCTATTTATTAGAAATAACGAACCCTCAGAAAACGCATGGATAAACCTTGTATCATAGCCTTGAAACACTTATCCCCCCCCCGAGAGAGTTTCTGGACTTTTATTATTCGATATATTGAAAGGTTAAACAGCCTTGTAAATCTTTTCCTAACAAAACCATCAACATTCGTCGCCATTATTGCATTACAAATCTATGACCATGTCTCTTTTTTATTTGAGCATCTCAATAAACGAACGGACGTATTATAAAAAAGTGTTTTACTAAAAAACCTATGAAAGCAAACTCCAACAACTGCACAATTGAAGCTTTGGAAATTAAATTTGCATCTTAAACGATATATAAGTAATATACGTCTTTTCCAGTTATCGATGAACAGCGTCACACGTTTATTTTTATTTTCACTGATTTCCGTTAAACATGATTTAATATAAACCTACATATATTTTAAAACATTTCCTAGGAGCGTTATGCACTTGTAAGAATAAAATGGCTTTATTGTGAAAGTCTTTGAAAATGTTGAAATGTCACTTTGCCAAACTGTGGACAAGAATCAACTTCGGCAAAACATTCTGACTGTTCCTGAAAGTAAATGAAATGTCTGTATATTCTGCCCTTTTTCGATATGTAACATCGTTTTTGTATTCATTAATTGCTCGTTTAAACTGAAATTGAAATTTAATTCAAGTTTTAGAATCCGAAATGTATATGTAACTAAACTTGTCACTGAACGAATATGTGCGACAATTAAAACTTTATGAAAACCATGTCGTAATCAAGCTTAAATAGTAAGCATTAGAGTTAACGTGTGTTTTGTTCTTATCCTTTTTGCGCAAAATACTTGATAACATACCCTTTATACTAAGATATTCACATTTACACGAATACAAAAAAAACAAGCAAAGGTTACTTTTCCATCTATGTGCAACTTCAATTTATTTCGATGACACAGTACCATACTTTTGTGCAGTTTACCACAATGGATAGCAATACTGTTGTCACGATACAATAAGTACCAATTGTTCGATCCATGTTTACTTGTTCCAGCAACGTTTAACAAATACGATCCCACTCATCAATAAAAAATATATCAATCTGTAGCAGACAGTTAATGTTCATATATAGAAGATTGAAAGAAGGCCTTTCCTGAATAACCTTTCCGTCCTCTTCACAAGACATTAACGAACTGAAAGACGTGGACTATTTTACAAAGTGCGGGACCACCATGCAACAAAACGAAACACTTCTCAGCATACGACATTGTCACGCGCATCAGACCCACCAACAGAGCTGCACTAACAACTGAGTGGAAATCCAGTTTAATCAGCAGGAGATCATTCTTATCATTACTAAACTGATGTTCAATGAGGCCATACAATTAACATAGGCAAAACACATATGATAAAAAAAACAAAAACCAATAAATTAAACTTCGGACAGCAACCTGGAAAGGTAAATCAAAACCAAAGCTTTTGAAATTAAATAACCGGTTAAAGGGCGCACAGACCTCACACTTGACACAGATTTCTTCACAAATATGATATGTGTTAATTAAGCAGCAGGTGGGAGGTAGCGTTATATAAGACAACAGTTAACGTTGTAATGGATGTTTTTTATAAGAATAAAACAGGCTCTGGTCGTAAGTGAATATTGATCTTAATCTAGCAATTTCGGTCACTCACCATCATATTATATTTGGCTTCAACTTTACACTTATCATTACTTTGCATATAAAGTCGTTTCCGTAGTATGTTGTACATTACAAACCACAAAACAACAACTTCTATAGGTGCTTCCTCCTGATGTCTTGGAAGCTCAATCCTCACGAGGACGCATATGTTGCTGATCAAATAAAGACAAATAATGTTTGCAACGTCACCAGTTGTGGAAGCTGAAAATACAATACAATTATATATATATATACCATGTTTGTATGGCTGAAAAGTGATGTTTTTTTACACACTGTTGTTATTCTTATAGCAAGGGTCTGTTGAAGATTAACATTATGTTCCATTTCTTTTTTATTTAAATAAAGTAAAATAGAAGGCATGAGTGTATCAATATCCATGTCTGTAGGGTATAAATATTTATAAATATAAACTTTATAATAGTGCACACAGCCCAAGTGCAAAGTGTGAAATCCACAGTGGTGTTTCCCTTCGCACATATGGACATATTTATATTGTTTATATTTCTTTTTTTGAGTTCCATTACGTTTGAATACTTTATTTGCTGGCATGCAACACGCTCTCAGGAACATGCAGTTGGCAAATTACATTAGTGTTAAATATGTATATTGATGTGCCTAACTGATAATATTGAGTTATCAAAGTGCCACTTACATACTTTTACTCAAATATACACCATAAATGATTCCAAAATATAGGCAAAATGGAAGTTTATACAATGTATCAAATGTGTCACATGAATATTTGTGATTGGTTCCAATGGTTTAGAATACTACAAATCCATGTTCAGTAAGGAACATTCTTGTTGTCATCCTCTAGTCTTGTATTTCAGGCAAGTACACACTTGCTTATACAACAGCAGGCAAATACATACACTAAAAGTCATACAATATAAATAATAATATCAGCTTACCATTAATCATACGGACTGGTATACACTTGGTCTGTCATATGTTTGGCTTCGGCAAAGGAGGTTAATAAACACATCATATGTAACTGTCATTTGTAGACGCAATCTTATAAATTATCATGGGGTTTTCGGTTCTTTTACTATTAAAATGCAATAACGGTAAACAGGTTCACTTTGATGTGTGCTACAATTAAGCAAACATGTTAGTGTGGATAAATACGAGATTCCAAAGATCTAAAGACGTAGTAAGAACAATTGTTCAACTATTTCGACGTGATTGTTTGCTATAATCGCATACTGTCATTTGATAGTAAATAAAAAATGCGATCCAATGCGATCCAATGCGGTATCATTGTAGCACTGAACTAGGTATGTAACTAAATAAATAGTCGATTTAGTTTAAACCTATTTATTTAAGCTCGATCGCATAGAAAGTACTTACTACTTATTTGAAGTGCTCTCGAGTCCGTTTCCTGGGACTAGAACCAGTACTTGGTGTCTTTGGGGGAGACCTAAAGAACGCTCCCACAATGGGGATCGAACCCGTGACCTCTCCATCGCTAGGCGGACACCATATCCATCTCAACACGGCGATCTAAAATAGTCGATATATGAGTATTATAACTCAATCGACAATTAACCGCCCTGATATAAACACAATTGCAAGCATAATACTAAAAATAAACTCTCAGAGAGAAATAATGCAACACCTAACATTTAACATTTCTTTTTTTTTTAAATACGTGTTTAAATAGATACGTGGATTCAAATACGAGTGAGATAAATTAAATATATTTACTAACGAATTAAGGCATTGGCACGTAAAAGTGCTTAAACAAGTACAGTCCAATGCTGATTTTATAGTTTCCTGCTACCAGTCTATTTAGAGTCGTCTCAAATAGTTTCCGTAATTTGTCGCCGCATTTAGAACAGCATTTATTTCGTTCAGTACGGCATGCGTTCATCAACACGCAATAGGTGTAACACGCTTTTTCGGGAATAGATGTTTTCGACGAACATCTTATGAAACACCTTGGGATTGTAAGCTGAACACATATTTTCCGAGCTCAGTTCAGTGAACATGTCCAATTTGCGACTATGTAAATATTTAGAAGCAGATGTCTCATAACGTGAACATATCATAAATACAATGTAGTTGCTGATTTTTGTTATGATCAATAACGTCTACTTGATTATAATTTTGAACACATAATAGTATCCTTTCATGTGCTTATTTCTAATGATTATCAAGACAAAGGGTCTAATAATAGTAATCAACTTAAACTGGGCAAGTGGCTGCTTTTAGCATTATCCATATATATTCTAAAAAATATATGTCGCCGGTCGCGAACTTAAACCAGACACAACATAGTGTATGTCAAATCGTTAATAAGAAATGATTTAACAAGTGTTTCCAAAAATATTATGGAATAAGAAAGACTAACAGTGCTATATAAACATTCTTTTGATAAAAACACAACGACGTCATTGCACAATTTTGAAGAAGGACCGTTTTCTTTACAGCCTTCTTTTAAGTTTTAAAGCAATGAACATTTACAAAGTTTTGCTATCAACTGCTATTTCCTTGCGGAATATAAATTATAGGTCACTACTAGTATAATCGTTTTTTTTCTATTCTATAATTATGTTAGCTCCACGTCAATGCTTAAAACGCCTTTGTAATTTAATGAGTTTTGTTTTCTCCATGTATTCGATCCCATTAAATCTTTAATCATTATATGTCATATTTCCTGTCAGTTAACTAATGACGGTTTAAGCCCAAAAAGGGAGAATTGTACTAGGAAATTTAACATACACTCAGATTATTACATCACTTAACGACTTGATCGACAGTGCTCTGAGAAGAAAATGAACCAGTTTTATGGATTCCGATTAGTTTCAATCGCTGCCTTCATAAAGTATTCGAGTATGGCTCGGCAATTTTGTGTGTCATAAATAGTAGCAGACTTATGACAGTGATAATTACGAATAACTAGAACAACACTTTTTGCTAAATTCCCACAACAACAACAGAGACCGAGGACTTTTCGTTCGTTCTACAATGCGTAAACCTATGCGGTTAATCAGTTAGTTTGTTTTAATTGTATGTACATAATTTATCAATAGGTGAGTAGTTATTGAATTAATAACTTTAATCTTAAAATACTAAACCTTAGCCGCACTTACTAGTATAATAATACAACTACTATAAAACCACATGCCTTTGTGGTGCATCAAATATTTGTCGATATCTATGAACACGTGCATCTCAGTACTCTATAGACCGAATTTCCATTTCATATAATAGTAATAAACGGCTCGGACAACCTAAATAATACAAAATAAGATCCCAAGTTTTTGGAGGAAGCCATTTAGCCCAAATGAAAAGGAATATCATGCAATGCTACATAATTCTCTTTCTTTGACGAGAAGTTTAAGCAGAACAACAAACATATACCAGACATACATGCTTGCAACATCTATATGCCATATATAACTGAACTAAATACTACTTAGTACCATCAAAGTCCTTGCTTCATAGATTAACCATCACTTGCTTACGTTCATAGCATGACACAACAGTACGCTTTTAGCTTTGTGATCGATAATTAAAAAAAAAGTATACCATTAATCACAAACAAAATATGTGGAACGTATTCAATAAGTGTAGAGGCATTCGTTTACCGAAATATACTTGCTATGTGAACACACTAACAGCGAAAAATTGATGAACATGTACGGGTTGTACTGATGTCTTCAATATTTGGCACGTATGTCCTGACCAAATTTATAAACAAACTTTACACCTTAACTCAAATACACTGCACGCAACTAAGAATATATTTTACAGTAAGATTAATTTCAGATTGTTCGACCTAAATGAAAATGGTTGTTTATGATCTTGTAGAGACCGTGACGAGTATAGTATCAAATAGTGTAATAATGTCTTGTTATTTCTTATAGACTAGAATCTACACAGGCTGAGAACGTATGCCACTCTCACAGAAATGACCACCGTTTTAATAACTATGATTAGAACATGCAAGTAACATTTGTGCTCCGTGAACAGCTACACAATGGTATTTTAATAGGGATTACTTTGGTGCAACGTAATATGTTATTTATATGTCTACCTTTGCTTTATTTATGTGATCATTAATGTTTTGTTAAAAGAATAATGTGATGTTCGCCGATGAGCGTCTACAAACAAAATTTAATTTCAACCCGATGAGTAACATTAACCAATTTCATACCATTCGCTTTAATACATAAGAGACTGAGACTGTAAAAGTGTTGGTTAAATGTATTTACATTGAAAACACATTCATAACACAAATGTAAGAACTGTATTAATTGCTGTGTATCTAATTTTAGTTGATATCCCTTATTTACAAGATATATCCGACGACTAGACAAGGAAAATATATACGTTGGTGGTTTATCTTCAATTTAGCTAAGCCGAAACAAATTTATCAGTCTACTTATACATGTTTATCAAGGTATGGAGAATATTCGGCTATTTTCTGACAGCACGTGCATCGTTGCCAACATCAGGCAACGTAATGGCGAGTTTGACGTTGATCACATTACACACACGTAGTAAAACGAATAAAACATCTACGAACTGAGTGTCATATTTTTGCATGCACGTTCTGTTGTGTTTTTTTAATATCCAGTATGACTTAAATTTATATCTATATATCAATATTGTGTGTAGTGCAATCTATAACAATATTGTGTGAAGTGCAATCTGTATCGATGTTGTGTGTATTGCAATCTATATCAATATTTTGTGTAGTGCAATCTATATCAATATTGTGTGTAGTGCAATCTATATCAATATTGTGTGTAGTGCAATCTATGTCAATATTGTGTGTAGTGCAATCTATTTAAATTTTGTGTGTAGTGCAATCTGTATCAATATTGTGTGTAGTGCAATCTATATCAATATTATTTGTAGTGCAATCTATATTTATATTGTGAGTAGTGCAATCTATATCAATATTGTGTGTAGTGCAATCTGTCTTTCGTTGATTTATTATTTATTATACATATTTATTCGTTTACAATGTCAGGTTTATTTATTACATTATTTAATTACATGTTTTTTACGTATGTAATAAATAAGATATATATTTGTTTAATTATATTTTAATTTTATATAACCTGAAAAATATTATCTATGTAATAAACGATTAATTGCGTTAGAATAAAATTGCTTTCCATTCACTATCAACGAATGATACATATTGGCTTTAAATGTGTGCACGCATGTGTTGTTACATTGTTCATGTTTCGAATTAAACTCGTTTATATTCGTATCCGGGTGCACCTGTTGTTATTTTTAATTGTCAGGAATCGCAATCATAGTTCGAATATGGCATTAGATTATAATACATTATCATCATTCAAATAAAAAGATACACAAATGTAATTCTATAATTGCAGATCATTACACTTACAATAAGAAACAAAAATGATTTGAAGAAACCTAAACAAACCACTTAAACGCAAGTATTGTTTAGGTGCTTCTAGCGTTTCTGACGAAATACATCACATTAACGAAACTGAGAACATTAACAGCATATTAATTACCATCAACTGATTTTTTAAACAGTGTTCTTAGTGTTATTGTAACGTTACTATTATGAAACAATTATATATACGATCTTTGATGTGAACATTTCAATAAAAGTAAGTATGGTGGGGAACAAAACATGTTTAGCGAATTTAAAGTGTGTGAATGTATCTATAATGGCTCCACTTACCTGACAAAAAAGAATAACGGATAGCAACACGATTTCCATTCATGATATCGTTATCTTGTGAAGATGTTACATGATTCCAACAAATTCTGGAATTTATGCAAAACATTATGCACTATGATAAATTCAAGATGTTCAATTTCCTATTTAGATAATTATACACTTCATAATTCCCAAGTTATAATGTATATATAATTATTTTAAATTCATTTTGATGCTTGTACCACTGGCTGTACACATACCAATTGCGTTATTGCATGTCAATTGTTTATTCGAACACACTAATAACACATCCGTTGTATGTGCCACACAATTGTTCGGTTAAAATCTATAACAGAGCGACAGCGGCCCGCTCGTGTCGTATATATATTACATTTTATAGTAACAATATATATATAAATATTGTATCGGCCCGGAAACAGCCGACGCTATACTTTTTCTATTTCCCCGCTCAAACAAATTTTGCAAATGTAATCTTTATAACGGCCTTTTAGATACTAACAGCAAATAACAAGCATCGTGATGTAAGGTATATTATATCTGTATAAAACCGATCTAAATAACAAGGCTATCCCATGTTATTGCCACCAAACATAATAACGTATCTGATGGAATAAGCCACATAGCTTCAGTACTAAATGACAATTATAAATTAATCCTTCGAAAACTATATTGGAAAATTGAAGCCTTAGAATGCCATTACAGCAATAAAATCAATTGTTTAAATAGTAATTCAATAACTAGGAATCCACTAATTGGTCCATGAAAATCTTCTTTTCAAGAAGCTTTGTTTGTACTAATACTGTAAACACGCAGTTGTATCATTATAAATAACACTTAATATATTGACAATTGTTAATTTCCTAAAACACCACCTTATGTAGAGTTACTTACGTAATGGCTTGTTTTTGACAAAGCGGAATAAAATACATGTATTTTGATAAATGAAAAGAAACAAAATGTACTTAATAATTGATGTGATTGCTTTTTTTGTTTTACTTAAATTGTGTTCTTAACTTTAACGTAACGGATAGTGAACGTGTTATACAATTGCATTAAGAAGTCTCGATTGTTTTAATTAAATTAGATTAGTAAACTGATCAATTTGTTTTTAAATATGCATAACTTGTTAAGATTCCTTTGCTAAGTGGACACTTCTGTCACCTGCAAATGGGCTTAAATATATCTCATATTGTATTATTAACTTTATGTTGATAATTAAATTAAATAGCTATTTTATGAGTATAACTACTAATGACCATGTTGTTTCGTAGAATGCAATATAAAGCGTCTTATCTTAACTAGGTTATTGAACATACCACGCTTGGGATGTGACAAATTTACGTGTGCACACTGTACTTTATTTATAGAAACAATGCAACTACAAAAACGGATATCTCATCTTTGGAATTGTCCATGCACGCGTTGGTGGCATATATTTAAACGTCAGCATAACTTCACAAACTGCAAAGAAATAAATCACCGAACAAACAAGTGCCATCGTCTATTACAAGAATAATGTTCACTTACTGTTATTGTATTTCTTGTTGTGCAAATGTTATATTGCATATTTTCGTTGCTTTAATAATCAATATATATATTTATCAAATAAAACTAGTTAAACATGTATAGGTAATACAATTATTTATGCGGAAATAATTATACCTATTTATATTTATCTCAAAGTGTTCGCCTATGTTATATCATACATATTGCTGTATGTAATAACTACACTCGTGTTACTATACGACGTTATACATTTTTAACACAATATCATAAATAAGGCAGCTTTGTCTGGTATTATGCTATATCGATGCCAGCAATTTGGTCAGTATGCTTAATGCAAATAGGAAACAGGAATCAGGTGAGAAACGATTGGTTCAATCCGTTAGTATTTTGTGAACGGCAAGAGGTTTGTTGCTTTCACAAAACAGGGCAAAATATGCAAAACTTTATAAATCACAATAACAATTTTTAAAGCTGATGTAGCCTTGTTAATGTATGTCATAATTATACTGATCTTAATTGTCTATTTTTTAGTTGACTTTATTGCGCCAGTCAAGATCTAGGTTCTTGAGAAACACTGCCTTTAGTTATATCGACTTTGTTTAACAGAAACACCAAAGCAGTAGTATATCGAGCATGAACTTTTTACTGTTTTGACTTGTTTCGTAAAAAATGAATACTATAACTGCTGTATAAACAAGAAAATAACGTAATTTTTCGAATAACGTATTGCACAACAACACAACACCATTAAAGACTAGACAAGGTGTACTCGAATGATTAGAAATTTCTATACTAAAATATCAGGAGCTTGTAAACCATCCGCTGGACTTTTATTTAAGGGAAGCGACTTATTGTTCGATCATAACATTAAAACCTCCAAGCGTTCATGTGTTCGGACCTTCTCATAAAACACTCATAAGATGATTAAAAACAATTATAGTTTTATTGCATATCACTGTTGTCTTGAACATTTGATCAACATTACAAAAATGCTCTTTAGCAATAAGTTTGTATTGACTTGCTTTATGGGGATGATAATATTTATGACAATGTCTATACAGAAATTAACTTTCTACTTTACCATGGTTGATGATCATACTGTAATCGTAAATAAATAAATTTGTGGTATATACAAACATTAAGGTGTCGCGGTCATTATCCAGTCCTTGCCGAATTTTCGCTTATTATAACCTTTTTAAATCATCACGAAATGAATTCTTTGTTGTTTAAGATTTGTAAATTGGTACACCTATTATGAAATATAATGGATAGTAAACAAAGTATACGCATTAACACATAAACGCCACATATGAAATTTAATGGATATTACACAAAGTATTAGCTTTAAAACATGAACTCCACATGAGTTATGGGCAGTGCTAATGTGTTTTAGTCTGTTTTTATATTAATCGCAATATGTTTTAGACATGAGCACAATTTAAAATCAATGCGTTTAACCACTTTTTGGTTCACTTTTCGGACAAAATAATGAAACAAGATAACATGTGATTTATGTTCGTGGAACACAATGAATGGGATCTGTTCTGGTGAGTATGATAAGGTCCCCGATATAGTTTTATAATCAAGTATACGTGCTCCGTATCACATTTTTGATACAATAAATACAAGGCAAGTTAAGTGACCGCACTGATATTGAAGTATTATATTATATTATAGTGCATATAAGCTAACAAAGCTATTCGATATAACGTTAAAGAAGGATATGCTTAAAGGATGATATTGTTCCATGAATAACCAAATCTACTTACCATTGTTTCCGGCAAAATTATTATTCAGAAAAGCTATTATGTTATTCAATACTACTTTATCGAAACACTAATGGAAAACCACCATTTATGTGATTTCTGTCTGGAATATCAATAGCTATATATGGAGAATCTTAGAGTAGTGTCTTTTTGAACTCGGATCTATTTTCTTACAACAATACACTTAAATTGTATTATATTTATCCTACCATATTTTTTTTATTTTTGGTTTGANAAAAAAAAAAAAAAAAGTCTTAATTAATAGAAACAACATAACAGAGCTACTTACAAAAACGCATTATATTCACGGAATCTAACCTTGAGTATTTATTTCATATATGTTCTGATCTTCGCCGGTTCCGTCGCTGGAACAAGTTTTAAACATGACCATACAAAAACAGTGAAATAAGAAAAATGTTTCGCTTTATGTCTCGATATAAATTTAATCGGCCATCAAATAATTGAACATGTAGGAAAAAAAAAAGGTTTTGTTCAAACATGATCTGTTTCACCAAAACAGACATGGATGCCTTAACGGTTAGTGTACATGATGAATCCGATTAAACTCTGAAGATATTCCTCTTATAAGTATGTACACCTTTCTGCTTAAACATAAGCAAAAGATGTAACTCAGAACTCTACTGCCTTTGCTCTACTTACCAAAGTAGTTGCAGCAATACGAATATGTCAATAGTCGTCAAGTTTCTTTACATGTTGAATGTATCTTGCTCGAATTATACGTTGTAAATCCACTCGCGATACCATCACTACATTTTTATATCACCCCGTTTTCCATTTTAAAACAGTGTTGAAATTGGGTAATTCTTAATAAATACACTTGATTCTTATATTTTATATTGTGTAGATAGTATAGGTAGATCTATAATTCGAATTTAATTATTAAATGATTCAATTTTTACTTCCATCAAAGATTGATTTATAAGAACGTTTCATCACATACTTACTGAACAAAGAAGTCATGAGGGTGTCGGATAAACTTTAAAATTAAGCCTGAAGTTTGCTTATGTTTACTGCACGATACGTCTTTTACCAATGAAGTGGGAAAGATAAAGTAATTGTATAAAATGTAGTAATGCATGCTCTATAATGGAAAAAAAGAGAATTAATCTCGACTAGTACGCACTGATGTTTACCCGAATTGATAGTTTCATTTTATTTACCAATTATATTGTTTTATATTGTGCGCAAATGCCTTATTTGACAGTGCTCAAACCCCGTAAGTCTCTAAACGTTGAAATTTTTCAATTCCAAAATCCTGTAAGTCGAGATAGCCAATGGAATTTCACCATATCGACCACGTGTACCACTCAGCTTGGTTTACATGCCGCTTCAATATTGGTGGAAACGATACAAACAGAAATGAGCCGTTTTATTAATTATTTAATTATTATCAAGTGTGTATCTATTGCTAAATGTATACGCCTTTGTGTGTTCGTAATAGTTCAAATAACATCTAATAATCGGATAAAAATATTCGGACCGATTATTTAAAGGCCACTATAAATTGACGGTAAATGAAATGTACTGCACAAACTCATATTGTTAAACAATCCTGAACATATTCCGTTATGAGCATTCGTCTTAAAGGAATACTAACGAGTTCCCGACAATTAAATTTATAGTTTATAGATGAAATGATAATACTTTTTAGCATAAAATTAAAATAACTATAATTTATTAATCCAGTACACTGTTTACATCAAAAATGATTTCACAAATAGATTACACTTTGAATTCATTTGCATGTCAGTTAGGAATATAATATTAAATATACGAATATTGATTTCGGAAAACAATTTCAAACTGGAAAAATGATTAGGAAAACTAAGTATTGGAACTTATTTTTTCCTCTCATATAAGGTCACATAAAATGTAATCAGCAATTGCTAACAACACCAAAAATCTGTTCGACAGGTATTCGATATGCAATCTGCCTGTTGAACTACTGGAGACCGTACGTGTTCTCGCTCCTGGAAATCTATGAACTTTTGACAGTAACCTACAGGGTCAACTCTCAGTTTCTGCATTATACACAACTCGTTAAAAGTTTGGAAAAATATAAAGTTAAACCATTTCGTTCGCGTTGACTCAACTGTATTAAAATCGTAATATTCGATGAAATTGTATTAAAATCGATTAAGAAGAAATCCAGAAACATGGAAAAACTATTATTGCCGTACTCTATCTGGTCGATGTAAACATTTGAATTAGATTGTGTACTGGCTCACAGTTACTTTGAAAAACTTCCTTGTTTAAACATAGCAGAGGCCCCGCTTTCGACGCTGTGTTTTATTTATAGGTCTACAAATCTTAAAGTGGTTGAAAGTGGTTGATGTATCAGGCTGCTCAAACTTATGTGACAGAGACTTTGAAGTTCTTTTTTTTAATTCAATATAACACATACAATGTATACATGTATACGATTATAAAACAAAGTGATACCACGTAGCAGCAATAATGTTCAAAAACATGTTATACAAGATATGCTGATATATATGTTTTGACCTTGTGGTTTTCTTTTGATTAAAAAAAGGTAAATATGTATTTTTTTCTTTGGTTGTTTGTGATCGGTGTTTAAAAAAAGAAAAAAAAAACAACAGAATAGTTATGAATAAGGATGAGATTGTGTACTGGCTCACAGTTACTTTGAACAACTTCCCTGTTTAAACATAGCAGAGGCCCCGCTTTCGACGCTGTGTTTTATTCATAGTTCTACAAATCTTAAAGTGGTTAATGTATCAGGCTGCTCCAACTTATGTGACAGAGACTTCGAAGTTCTTGTTGAT